>CM062616.1:5930475-6093962 GCA_025617555.3 Puccinia polysora | reverse complement strand
CAAGCCTAAACTAATTTCAACTATCATCTGCCCAATCACAAGTTTGGATTGAGAATGCCATAGGAATCCTGAAAGGAAGATGGGTTAACTTATGGAGATGCAAAACCAGCTACAAAATTGCAAGGAAATGAAGATCCCATCAACTGGATTATCAGTTGTTTAATCTTCACAACCTTCTTGCCAACATCAAAGATTAATGGGACAAAATATTTAAGGAAGATATTCCCAACACTCTCTAGTCAATCCGGTCTAATCTTCTACCTCATCTTTGGCCATGAGAGAACCAATTCTACCCCTCAAACTTGCTCACTTTGACAAGTTGTATTTGGGTTTCAAATAGGTAAAAAATAAAATCACAGAATTTTTTTGATTTTGGTTGTTCAAATCCAAGCCTGACTCAGTTTTTTTTTTTTTTTTTTTTTTTTTTTTTTTGTGGACTTGGATAAAAAACCAAACCATAACTTTTGAACCACCCACCTCACCCCACCAAAACCACTGGTCCAATTCTCCTCCTCCTCATAAAACCACTTGTCCCACCAAACCACTGGTCCACACCTCCCTACTCCTCACCAATCCACCTCACCCACCACAACCACCTCACTCATCAATCTCCAGCCTACCTCCAAGTTCACCCGGCTGGTCATCCTCATCCTTATCATTCTTTGCTTGGCACCCCAGGTAAGCCCCCCCTCCTCCTCCTTGATTCATTGGAGCCTGACCTCCCCCCCCCTCCTCCTCCTTTTATATATTGTCCTTGGTACCTCTGGTAAGCACCCCCCTCCTCCTCCTCTTTGGCCCATCAGCATGCAATCCCTCAATTGCTTGCTGGTTGGTGAGCAAAAAACCTTTGATTTCAGTCATTTGATTGGTTGGCTGGCAAGCAATCAATTGCTTGCTCACCGGTAAACCAATCAATTGATTGCTTTCCATCTGACCAATTGATTGACCAGAAAGCAAACAATCAATTGCTTGCCCGTTGATCAATTGGTTGCCAACAAGTGACCAATTATTTTCTTGCAAATAAATTGATCAGTCAACAAACCCCCACTCCCCTTCCACCTCCTCCTGATTGATGAGGTTTCATGAATGCCCCTGGCGTGTAAGGGGCTGAAGGCACAGGCACTACTACTCATAGAGCTCAAGGATGAATTGCTGGAATTAAAATGAAGGAGATGAAAGGAGGATTACAAGTGATGAGAAGAGGAAGGATGAGAAGAGCAGTCAAGGAGGTTGTTTTTGAAGATGGAGTTGTTGAATTGTATAAGAGTAACACCAGGAAGGGACAAGGTGATATGAGTTAAGCAGCGTGGGTGAAGGTTTTTCTTGTGCTGAGATGACACCTACTGGCAGAGGGACTAACCAGTAAGAAGTAGTATACTAATTTCTTTGGGGGAATTAGTCCAGCAGGGAAGGAGAGGCCAGTATATGTGAGAGCTGAGAAGGAGGCCTTGAGGGATGAGTGGCTGGTGTTGCAGGTTGGAGTTCCCACGGTATTAAATTTTGACTCATTGGGCTGGAGGCTGTAGTTGACTAATTGGGTGATGGGCCTATCCCGGAAGGTTTGACATGTACTGATATGGAGTTCTGGGAGTATGGGCTGAATAGACAGTGTAGAGTATGTACTATGTATATACTAAGTTTAATATGTACTAACTTCATATACCAATTGGGTTGATGTACCAAGACATGGAGAAAGGTAAAGATCCTGAGAAGGTTGACTGAATCACATGAAAAAGTGGTGAGGTGTACATGGACATAGAGCTTATACCATACAGGGAGAGGGTGAAGCTGGTGGAAGATGTTGGATTGGTTTAGTTGAAGGAGTGTCAGAACTGCAGTTATGACATCAGCCAACCTCCCACTGCCATGCTCCTCCTCCTGATCAATTGCTTTCCAATCAATCAATTGGCCAACCGCCCCCTGCCCCTCATCTTCCTCCTCCTCCCTGATCATTAAAAGCTGACTTATCTGGTGCAGAAACAAGAAAGAAGAGACTTGCCCAGTTAGTTCCCAAGCTCCAGAATCAATGGTCCTAGCTTCTGTAAGGTTGAGGATTCTCCTTTGGAGAGAGAGGATTCTCCTTTTGAGAGAGAGAGAGAGAGAGAGAGAGAGAGAGAGAGAGAGAGAGAGAGAGAGAGAGAGAGAGGAGAGAGAGAGAGAGAGAGAGAGAGAGAGTTGTTTTTCAAGAGATTTATTCCTTCCCTGGTCCCAATCATCTTGAAAGCTGGCGGTAAGAGCGTGGAATTTATGTCCTTCCTCTCAACCCTAACCTAAGTACAAGCGCAATGACAGCCCAAAAAAAAATAGAAAAGAAACCCTAGAAACCAGAATGCTAGCCTAACCCTAACCCATTCCATACCATCCAAACCCTCAAGCCTGCCTACCTTTATGAACATCCCATTTTTCCTTCTCATGACACAACCCTCCACCGCTCCCTACTTGGAGCCCCCCGCATTGTCCCTATCCGCCCGGAACACCGTGTGATTTCCTTTCCTGGCGGGTTGGCCAGAGCTTGCGCGGGCCCGTCCCACCTCTATAACCCCCTATTGACCTGCTATACCTTCCCAAACTAACTTCCCTGAAAACCTGGTTGGGCAGGCTCCATTCATGGGTCCATAAGGTCTGAGAAGTTCCAGGCCCACCACATCTGATTAAGCCAAACCCACTCCTGGTATGCTGAGCCCTGCAGCGCCTACTGCTGAGCCCTCAGTGGCTGCTTCTGAGCCCACAGCAGCCACTTCTGAGACCGCCCACATCCCAAATGCTGAGCCCGACCTACCAAATGCTGAGCGCGCTGGCCGCAACAATGTTCCAAATCAAAGGCTATATAACAACACAACACCGGGAGGTTTTTTTTTGGTAGGAGAATTGCTGGTATTTTTTTTGTTATTTTCTATGTTTTTTGATCATCTAAGTGGTTTATACCAGACTAATGAATGTTTTTTTTTTGTTTTTTTATTAAATGCAATGCAATTGAAAATTCCACCGCTTTGACTACCCTTTCTTGATGGCCCATTATTCTCCCACCAAACTCTAAATTTTACAAATAATGGATTTCCATCTTGATCCCCACCCCAATAAAAGTATACGGTTGGGAGGAAAAAATATGGAAGGAGATTGTTTGAAAAATATACATAGAACTGGGAAGAAAAGGGATTGCAACAGAAGGAGGGCTCAAATTCAGGATTCTGAAATTGAATTGGAAGTGACTGAGGAAACATTGAATGAAAAGGTTGTTTTGTCTTCACGCAAACTACGTCCCTTGAATCTGTATACATCCATTGTTGAGAAAAGTCAAAAACCCACCCCTGAAGATTTGGAACAGGCCAAACAGAAGATCAAACCGTTCCATTTCTTCAGCTCTGGAACAGTATATGTTCAAGATTAATTTGATCATGAGGCTATGGTTGCAATCATTAAATTTATCCCTTTGAATTAACTCTCTGAGCAAGAGTAGAAGGACATAAAATCAGTAACAAAATTTCTTCACCAATCCAAAAAATTTTTCAACACTGTTGGTCCCTCAAGATCTTGGGGTGGAAAAATGTGGGCAATTGGATGGCAAAAATTGATGGACCCTTCTGAAATATTTGGACAATATTAAGAAAGATTCTGTCAAATCCTCCCATAAAGAGTATTATTTTTTGAACCTTAGGTCTGACAAGGTCTCTCAAATATTGGGCCAAATGTTTCAAAAATTAGCCAAACTTGCGTTTGATTCCAACTGTGAAGCTATGATGGACAACAATATCCCTTCATTCTCCTCCTGGGAATTTGGATCTGGCCTTACTGCTTTTGACTGCTCCCTTCACATCACCTTCACCTCAGACTCCTTCTACAACTCACCTCATATTGACAAAGGTGATGTCTCCTCCTATTCCTTTTTACTGGTGGTCCCAACCAAGAAATCAAATGGACATATTATTGAAAACAAGGATGAATATCAAGTATCTGAAAGCCAATTTGTGTTCCCAGACTTGGGTTTTGGGATTTTTCCAAACAAAAGGGCATCTTCAAAATGGTTTTGGCAGAAAACAAGTACAAGCACTGTACTTTTCCTGCAGTGGATACTTCCACCTATACTAGGATGGCCATGTTCATGCAAATTAACAAAACAACACAAAACACTAGCAAGGACTTGGCCAGGGGCAAAATATACCTTAGGGAAAAAAATGTAAATAAAAATAAAAAAGATTTGTTCATTGGTGATGTTAAAAATACTCTCAAACTTTTTTGCAGTCAAATATAATTTTTTTGTTTTTATTTTTAAAATTTTTATCAAAGTAAATATATCTAAAATTCACAAAATTGAGCAATTTCCTTTATTTCATCCACAGTTCTACTTCTACCAATAAATGCCATGGCGACCAATAAACTATCTTTTTTTTCAGTGGATAGCCTTTCCCTCTCCTTTTCAAGTTGGTCTTGCTCTTGATCCTTCTTTTTTTTCCTCTTTTTGAAACTCCAGCTTGGCCTGTTTGATTTTCCACTCAGCATCCAACTTGTGCTGATGAGCCAAACTCTCATCTTTCCACTTTTGAAAATCCATAGCCAGTTGACAATCCCACTTCTCCTTTTCAAATTGAAGTTTTTTGGATTCAATTTGTGATTTAACTGTTTTTTGGAGGGGAATAAGAATGAGCTTGATTTTGAAAGAAAGTACAATCAAGCAATGAACTTACTTGAATCTTGCTTCTCCATGATGTCCTCAAAGCAAGAAAAATTTGATATTTTTCTACGCTTTTGAAGTCTATTAGGGTTGAGGTTGATGGAATTAGACACCTTTTGCTTTCCCTTTTCAGAGGAGGTTTGTGTGGGAATGTTCTCACTGTCATTTGAAGGCAATGTGGGAGGCCCCATTGGCTTGAGGTTTTGGCCAATCAGGAACGGATTAGGCTTTTTTTACAATATAAATCAGTCAGGATTAACCAGACAGAAGAGGAAAGAACTTGGGTGCTTACTTGAGCAAATTTTGATGGTAGTGGAAATACAGGAATAACTTGCTCCTCATTGGCCAAGTAATTAAGTTTTTCCACCCAAGGAAAAGAGCAATTGAAAGAAGGAAGTGAAGGGTCCAAGGAAGGGTTGGTCAATGCTGATGTATACATGATTGGAGCGGGTAATGTTGGAATATCCTCCTCCACATTGGATTGAGGTCACTCATAGGTTTTGTCTGGATCATCATTGCTAGGCTGTGGATCCACAGCCAAGTCCTCAGCTTCAACAGATTCAGATTTTTGGGCCTCAAAAGCAGCTAACGGGGTGATTTTGGCCTTCATTCCAAAGATTTCATCCATATGAACATAAAAAGGAAAAATGGAGTCCAACTTATCAATGACCAAGGTGATTCCTCTGGCTTTATCAGAGTTGGTGATGCCAAAGCCAGTGGATATTGGCATGGAGTGTGCTTTTTTGTACTTTATTAAATAGTTATTGAATTGCTCCCGCATCTGTTTGGATGAACAATCAAGCCTACATTTGGTTTTATTCTTCAGTTCATTGGCCATCAGGAGATAACCATTAGCTTTAGAGGATGGAGGTTGGCCAACTTGTGTTTCATTGTTGAATCCAAAGCAAGTATCCTAGTTGGACGGAATTTTGATCAATTTTACCAGGATGATGTGATTGTTGAGAATACTGCGTCATACCAGATTGGAGTTCACGGAATCATGACAGAAATGAAGAAAATCCATTTCTGGATGAGCCAAAACCTGCCTGCACATAATCTAGCACACTGGCTATTCATCTCAAGCATGGTTCATACAGTCCTTATTATCTCTCAGCTCACCTCATTTCCATCTTTGACCGTATCAGTCTCAAGACTCCATCCAGACTCCCACTCATCCACCATAGCTTGGAAGGACTGCAAATTGGTAATCCCTGATTCAACACGCTTGATGTTCAGACTACAGCTAACTCTCTGGACTAACAGATCACTCCTTTTTAGTTGACCCAAAGGTGTCAAAAAGGTCACTTCCCTATTTCTCAGAAGATCAACATCATCAAGTGCAATCAATTCTCAGTTCTAGTACAAGATGATCTGATTAAAGCTCACTATTTATTTATCTGCTCCAGGCCTTTCCTTAATATTCTGGATCCAATGTTGTGCTGACCTTTTGAGCAATCTCAATTTCATCCCTGTTGGTTAAGAATCTCATGTGACCCTTTAACCTCTTGTTTCATGCTTTATTCATCTAGCTAAACATGTTCCTTTCTTCCTATTTGAAATGAAAAAATCAGTGGTTCTGGTGTATAGCTATCTCAATTATTTCAGTGATCAGCTCTCTTGAGCTTACTGGAGCCTTTTGAAGCTTATGGGGGAGAATTGTTGAATGTTGAGTTCCTGGGGGATGTTTGCTTTGGTTGAGTGGACTTGCGGGAGGAGTTTGCTGAGGGGCCATTTAAAAAGAGTAAGAGGGATAAAGTGATGAAGCAATAAAGAAATGAGAGTTAGGATTTGATGAAAGGGGGGATTAAGTGATGAAGAAATGAAGAAATGAGAGGATTCATCTGATGAAAGTGATCAAGTGATGATAGTGCTAAAAAGTGAGGTGAGAGTGATGAAGTGATGAGGGGATGAGAGTGATGAAGTGTAAGGGATGAGATTGATGAAGTGAAGTGATGAGAGCAATGAATCAAATTTCTGGATGAGGTTGGAGGTGGAATTTTTTCCAATGAGGTTGGAGGTTGAAACCAGGGGTGATGATGTGGAACAAAGCGTGGCTGAGCTGTTGAAGGCATTTATGTACTTTACTTGAAAAAACCCACTTATTTCATGTTAAATTTGACACGTCTGATCTGAAATAGGTGGTTGTTTTTTATTTTTAATGGCAGGTTTGAAATGGTGGATTTAGGTTGAAACCCACAATTGTTTAATGCCGGGTCTGTTTAACTTTGATATGCCGTATGAAAATCAAAGAAAGAAAAAAAAGAACAAGCAAAAATAAAAAGAAAAAAAGGAAAAAAATAAAGAAAAAAATAACAAAAAAGAAAAAAAAAACACATAAAAACAACAATAAAAGAAAAGAAAGAGACAGAAAAATAAATCAAAAATGAAAAATAAAACATGAAAAATGAAAAAATGAAAAAAATGAAAAAACAGGCAAGAAAATTATTTTCTTGCCTTTCTTTGATTTTTCCTTTTTGATTATTCTTTGTGGTTACTTCAGCTCTAATTAAGTTTATAAAAAAAATCAAAGAGCTTCCCAATATTTTTCATAGATTTTGTGGATGCATCTTTTTACCTTAAAAAATTCATCCAAGAAACCAAAAAAATCAAAAAAAATTGCAATGGAGTTTTGGATCTCTCTTTTTGCCTTTTTAGTGACTTTTCTTGGTAATCTCAGCTCTGATAAAGTTGAAATAGCAACCAAAGAGTGTTCCGATTTTTTTTTTTAGAATTTTTGGATTCATTCCTTTACCTTAAGAAATTCATTCAACAAATCCAACAAATCAAAAAAATCTCATTGGACTTCTGCATCCTTTTATTTTCTGTTTTAATTTTTAATTTTTTTGGTTATCCAATATCTCATGTATTTAAAAAAAACAATCAAAGAGCTTTCTGATAGTTTTTGAAGATTTTTTTGGATTTTTTCCCTACCTTGAAAAATTCATTCAAAAAATCAAACAAATCAAAAAAACCAAATTTCTCATTGGACTTTGGAATCCTTTTATTTGCCTTTTAATTATTTTTTTCAATTTATTTAAGCTCTCAGGAGGTAAAAAGAAAAAAATTTATTTTAATATTTTTTGAAGATTTTTTGGATGTATCATTTTACCTAAAAAGACTCATTCTAGAAATCAAAAAGTTCAAAAAAAATCTCATTGCACTTTTGGATCCTCTTTTTGCCTTGTTAATTAATTTTTTTGTTGATTCAAGCTCTTAGTTTGTTTTAATTTTTTTTATTTATTTTAATTTATTGTAATTTATTTTAATTTATTTTAATTTATTTTAATTTATTTTAATTTATTTTAATTTATTTTAATTTATTTTAATTTATTTTAATTTATTTCAATTTATTTTAATTTATTTTAATTTATTTTAATTTATTTTAATTTATTTTAATTTATTTTAATTTATTTTAATTTATTTTAATTTATTTTAATTTATTTTAATTTATTTTAATTTATTTTAATTTATTTTAATTTATTTTAATTTATTTTAATTTATTTTAATTTATTTTAATTTTAATTTATTTTAATTTATTTTAATTTATTTTAATTTATTTTAATTTATTTTAATTTATTTTAATTTATTTTAATTTATTTTAATTTATTTTAATTTATTTTAATTTATTTTAATTTATTTTAATTTATTTTAATTTATTTTAATTTATTTTAATTTATTTTAATTTATTTTAATTTATTTTAATTTATTTTAATTTATTTTAATTTATTTTAATTTATTTTAATTTATTTTAATTTATTTTAATTTATTTTAATTTATTTTAATTTATTTTAATTTATTTTAATTTATTTTAATTTATTTTAATTTATTTTAATTTATTTTAATTTATTTTAATTTATTTTAATTTATTTTAATTTATTTTAATTTATTTTAATTTATTTTAATTTATTTTACTTTATTTTAATTTATTTTAATTTATTTTAATTTCAATTCATTTTAATTTATTCTAATTGATTTTAATTTATTCTAATGTATTTAAGTTTATTTTAATGTATTTTAATGTATTTTAATGTATTTTAATGTATTTTAATGTATTTTAATGTATTTTAATGTATTTTAATGTATTTTAATGTATTTTAATGTATTTTAATGTATTTTAATGTATTTTAATGTATTTTAATGTATTTTAATGTATTTTAATGTATTTTAATGTATTTTAATGTATTTTAATTTATTTTAATTTATTTTAATTTATTTTAATTTATTTTAATTTATTTTAATTTATTTTAATTTATTTTAATTTATTTTAACTTATTTTAATGTATTTTAATGTATTTTAATGTATTTTAATGTATTTTAATGTATTTTAATGTATTTTAATGTATTTTAATGTATTTTAATGTATTTTAATGTATTTTAATGTATTTTAATGTATTTTAATGTATTTTAATTTATCTTAATTTATTTTAATTTATTTCAATCTATTTTGATTTATGTTAATTTATGTTAATTTATTTTAATTTATTTTAATTTATTTTAATTTATTTTATTTTAATTTATTTTAATTTATTTTATTTTAATTTATTTATATTTTATATATTTTTTCCCTCAGATGGGCCGTGAACCGTGCCACAGGACCTGCTTTGAGTTTTGAATATTCACCACTCAGATGGCTTGCAAACAGCCATTTCTGACTCAGATGGCTTGCAAAAAACCATTCATGACTCAGATTGGTTTCAAATGGCCATCCATAACTCAGATGGGTTTTGAACAGCTGTTCATGCCTCAAATGGGTTGCCAAATGGGCCACACAACCCATTTTGAGTTGTGAACAGATTGTATTGGGTTGCAAATTCAAAATTTTCAATAAGAGAATGATGAGCATAGAAATTTTTAAAGAAAAGGGAAGTCCAATGATCTGTGAGCATTAACTTGGAAATTCTGAGAGCCTTGAGTCCAGTATTCCAACAATTGTCTACTTTGGTCCTAAGACCTGTGTCTCACTTGCCATCACTCAATGCTTAATCATTTCATATATACACAATATCTCTATATCTTCAAACAAGCAAAAAAACAACAAGATATCCAGGAAAATCTTGTGATATAGGGATTTTTTCATTCCTAATAAAAAATTTTTTGTGTTCTCACAAAGTAAATATTTTTTTTGATAATAAATTTCACAGTATATGATGTTGCAAGAATTCTTCATTTTAATTTTTGCATATTCAAATTCACATCCACCTTATTGCTTTTTTGTGGGGCCTTTATTAATGATAGCACTGCATCCAGTAGAGTCTTTCAAACCTTGCGCTGGAACCTGTGTTAATATTTCAAATTCATAAAATAAAATGGCATCTTTCATTCATACTATTAATTATAAAATTTCTAAGAATTCTTTCTCTTTGCTTACTGTTTGTGTACAGCAAACTGGGGTAGCTGCTGATGGACAGGAAAAACCTGAGGTCCCGTCGCCACTGCTTGGGGCAGCCACTGAAAAAAAAATGAAATTCAGAATTGATGGTCTTCAAGCCACTGAAATTAGGATAAAATTTTGATATACCAGGACTTGGAGAAGCATTTTTTGATTGGAAGCCTCCAAATTTCTTATCAGCTGTGGGGCATTTGAGAAGGCTCACAGCTGTGGCAGCTTCACAATCTTGCTGTAGCTCAGATTATTTTTTCAAAGAAATCAATTTAATTTGAATGATGCTAAACATTTACTTGTTTTATTTATATTCTGACTCACAAGCTGAGGTGTGGAGCAGCAAGAGGCAACATTTTTTCCAAGACACCCAAAGCCCACGCCATTCACCACAGAGGATGGGGTTGTGACTGTTATTGCACGAAGTTTTTGTCAGCTTACAAGACAAGACATCACAGGCACCATGGATATGGCTTACTGTTTTGACCACTTTGACAAGCGGGACTCAGTTTCGCTTGATTGAGACATTGGAACGATGGTACGACAGGGCCGACACTACTACAGTCTTGAGGTCTCACTTGGCTTGTCGTTGGCTGAAATCGTTTATTTTTTCAGCCCCGCTTTATGATTACCATTCGGGAATCATTTTCTTACATCATTAGGGTTCACTCACATTATTCTTAGCACAACAAGGGATTTGAGCATTGGCACAGTCAAAGTTGCTCGTAGTTCCACCTGGCATAGGAAGCCCCACGGCTGGAATTGAGGCCGGTTTGATGTTTGTCAGTTTATTTCTTTGGTCTATTTACAGAAAGACATAATTCATCACTATCAAGATTAACTTACTTGGATTGGCTCCTGCGGCTCCTTTACACGCTGGAAATGGGCTCGCGGGTGGACAGCTCGATCCAAAAATGCTTTCTATATTCGAACTCATTATAGCCACCACAGTGACGCTGACACAAGAAATCAAGTTCATGGTGAGAGGGGATTGATGGTCTAAAAGAGTTTTATGAATCAAAATAACCAGGTTTTATTCCATGCAACAATTTCGTCCTTTTTAATCTGGCTTTTGGAACCCAGAGTCAATGTATGTCGACGGTTTGAGAGAAAGCTGGTGCATCTTGGAGAAGATGAAAAAGAATTGGTTTTTATACCCGATCAAGCCTTAACGGTAAAACCTTCCCTCGCATCGTTCACAACTGCACAGCTTCGTTCCAACTGAACGACCGCCCATATCCGCGACATGGCAACTCAGGTGTCGAAGCCGAGAATCCGTCCTCGGCATCGAGAAGAAGGGTGTAGTAACCCTCGTTCAAAATCGAACTACAATTCATACCCAATTCATATCCAATCCAAGGCACGATAACCCAGCCCCGATGTCATCACTCATTTTTACCTCTAGGTAGCGTAGCAACCGCTCCTAGCTAACACTTTCGGAGCAATCAGTTCAGATTTCGCAAATCATATGTGAATATTGTGAAATGTTTTTAGAGGATTTGTAGATCTTTGGATGTGGCTGATAACAAAAGATAGAGGTGGCGATCTGAGTTTCCTAATAATATCGGACCGCTTCTTAGAATATGGCACACCTGATAAAAAAAGATAGAGGCGGCCATCTAAGTTTCCTAATAAGATCGGACCGCTTGTTAGAATATGGCACCTGGAATAGTGATTCCCCCAAAGCAATAGTTAGAAGCGATTAATTTCAATAAGTTGGGCGCATTACTAGCTGTCGAGACAGAGATTCTGATGCTTCGGCGCATCTTGCAGCCAAGCAACCAGGAATCAAAACGAAGCGGAAAGCCGCAAACCCATATTACTGGGTAAGTCCCCTTATAACAATGTAACCATCTGTCAGACACCACCTAACAATGTGTACCTGTTAGAATTATCAGAATTGAAAGGTTTGATTTCACAGGATCAGAACGCAACACAAGCATGAGAACATTGAAAACAAGAGTACCTGAAAGGTGAACAACAAGGTTAGGAACCATAGGATAAATGGCGGTCGTGTTGGAGCGTAGTGTAAAGATGTTGTGAAGAGAAGCAAAGAGAAGCGAAACAAACAGTCGAGGAGTGATGACAAAAAAGAAGAAACAAAAGGAAATTGCCTTAGTATTTAACGATACAAGACTGAGACTGAAGAGACACAGAAGATGAGAGCGGACATGACATATTGGAAATGAAGCAATGAAGAAAAAGGAAATACAGAAATTTGTCATGGCATTGTGGGAAAACAGTTTGACAGGAAGGAATGTAAAGTCTGAGGGTCCGTTAAAATGACATCTCAACACCCCCCTTGACGCTCAGACGGAGAAGTCCTAAAAGCTTGAGAGCCCTTGCTAAAGCAGGTTGAGCCACAGGCTTGGCCAGGAAGTCAGCCAGCATATCTATAGAGGGGACATAGGACAACCGTATTTTTGACAAGCTAACAACTTCCCTTACAAAGTGCAATTGGATCTTGTTGTGCTTCATTTGCCTGGATTTGGAGTTGCAGTTGTTATTGGCAATTTTGATGCAGCCTTGGTTGTCATTGCAGACTGTTGTAGGACCGTCAGATTAGGAAAGATGCACTTCCTTCTGGAATTGTCAAAGCCACAGAAGCTCAAAAGATAAATCAGTCAAAGCCCAATATTCCACTTCGGCAGTGGAAAGGGAAAAATTAGGTTGTTTTTGCAATCTCCACACAATCAGAAAACCATTGAGTATGACAAGGTACCCTGTGACAGACCTCCTTGTGCTTCAACAGTTGCCCCAATCGGTGTTGGAGTACGCCACCAGATCACCAGGGCGCTCTTTTGGATAGGAAAGGCACACATTCATTGTCCCTGTCAGCTTGCTACTATTTACAGAGCAACCTGTCAAAGTAACAAAAATACAAAATGAAAACAAATAAAGAAAAATATTAAGAAGGAGTGGGAAATCCATAAGTTTAATTGCAGAAATGGATTCCCCACCCAAACTAAGATAGGGTCACTCACTGACCCCACCCTTGAAATATAACTCCTTTGTATTTTAAATAATTAAATAAGAATTGACCAAAAGGTCACTGCACCAAAATTGCACCTTTTGGCCAATCTAGTATTTCATACATATTGTCAAGTATAGGTTTCACACCTAAAATTCAGTCAGAATTGAGGTGTTGTGTATATTTTGGGAGTTACACACAGAAATGTGTTATGTCAAAATTCCCGTGTGCAGTCCTGTGTCCCAACACAACCCCTACATACCTGTAGCATCACATTCCCACATACAGAATTCCCGCATGCAGCCAATTTTTCCATTCATGCAGTAGATCCTACCCCGCGTGCATCTGAATGGACTGATCCGCGCATCAGGATCAGTTGTGACAAATCTGACAGAAGGTACCGCTCACTGGAGCTGCAACCTAGTAGGGTTTACCTAGCATATGTAATAATTTGACACATGCATTAAAAATGATCTAAAAAACTTAAAACCTAAAGAAAAACATTATATAATTAACTTTAAAGTGTTTTAAATAAAAAATCAAAGAATGAAGTTTACCACAAAACAGACAGATCCTAATCTTTGAAGACCACAAAACACTACAAAGAGTGGCCATAAAAATTATTGAAAATGACCTACGTGCTCAGCAGATGATTTAAAATCAATGAATATCCACATCTTTCTGCTTTAAACCAATATTAATAGTACAAATGAAGGATAAGTGCAGAATGATCAGAATTATGCCATTAACTGATTAACAGATCCTGTGGCTAAAATAGTACAGAGATCTGGAAGATAAGTGAGCAGCTGATTGACAGCACCAAGTATAAGTTCTAAATCTGCCCTTACTGGCTTTCCAGCCTCAGGTCATGAGCAGAACCCTCTCTATGTGCCCTGAGAAGCTCATTATCACCCCAAAAGGTATTTATACAGACCTCTTTGGATCCATTATTCCCCATCAGTTTTACCAGGAATTTTTTATTATCAATCAGACCCCATTTCATTGTTAGTAAAGTGCTTATAAAGAGATAAACCAGTGATTCATGACCTAGTCTGCAGTATTATTATTACTTCCCAAAAACCAAATCAACCTGATTCATTGAAGTTTGGTCTGGAAATCAACCCCATCTGCCCTGAAACCCTTCACCTGAATATTTGCAGGTTTTTCTGTGGTTTAATGACTCAGAGTAAGTGTTTCCCTTCCTGCATTGGCCATTGTGCTGTTTTTCCTGGCCATATAAGTGGATAAGTTCTTATAAGGCACCCATTATTCATTGCAAGGCTCTTAAACTGCCTAAGGAGGCCCCTTGAAGGGAGGTTGTCTTTCTGTAAAGATCCCCAGTAGTATAGTAGTGTCTGCCCTCTTTTTATAACAAATTGAAAAACCTTTTAACCAAACCAATTAAACCTTGCACCAGCTCTTCAACATATTTATTATTTGAGCTTTTGAAGTGTTTATCTTTGGAATATTATTATTATTATTATTAGAGTATTTTTATCACTCCCTGTACCTAAAGTACTGCAAGGTTCCTGGTATCAGAGAGCTGAAAGTCACTTGAAGATACTTGAGCACATGGATAAAGGCCCGCCAGTGTTGGATACCAAGATTATCAAGGTATTGAGAAAGCATACTGATGGAAAACAATAGGTCAGGCCATGTTGCTGTTGCCAAGTAGCTCAGGGACCCAACCACTCTTCTAAATTTATGAACATTCTGCTTGAAGAGTCTGACATCATCAGCCAACAGTGATTCAAGATGTGAACCCGGAACAACAGGAGTGAGGACCATCTTACAATCAGTCATGTTGTACTCATGTAAGATGGATTTGGCATTATGAGCTTGCAATAGCTTGATTGAATGATGAATCTAATTCACAAAAACACCCAAAAGTAGCTCCATGTCACCCAGGTCCTTCATTTCAAACTCCAAGCCAATTTCCTCCTCAAAGGTAGACAGATCAGTGCCAAACATGGTAATGTCATCCACATGGATAAAGAGTTGTATTGGATGGTCACCCCCTCAATAGAAGACGCATGGATTGGAAACAGAACATAAAAATCCCTTGTTGACAAGCCAGTTAGAGAGTCCACTGTAAAATGCCAGTGGGGCCTGTTTATGGACATTGATAGCCTTGTTCAGCCAAAGACAAACACCATGGAAATCAAGAGACATACCCCTGGGAACAGAGAGGTGAACAACCTCATATCATTGAGAAATGCACTCTTGATATCCATCTGCTGAAAAAATATATTTTTGGATGCTGCAAAAGAAATCAGCACCCTGAGTGAGTTTAACCATCCTTTTTGGGCAAAGTTTTGTTTGTAATCAACCCCCAGGATCTGTGAGAAACACTGCGCACACAACCTGGCTTTATATTTGATCACTGATGATTTCTTGACAAAAGAGTTGATGATTCCAAAGAGCCAAGACTGAAGAACAAGCAATCAAAAAAAAATGAGATAGAAGAACAAAGAAAAAATGAGAACAAATAAGATAAGAACAAAAAGAAAATAGAAAGAAAGAAAAGAGTGACAAGGAAAAAATAAAAGATAGCCAGAAGAAGGAGATCATACCACAGATACCAATAGAGTAAGAAGTAAAGTTAAAGAGCTTCACGGTGTGAAGAGACAAAGCGCCGAGAGGAGGAAGATGTACAGGGTTATCTCCTCTGTGAGAACAAAAATGAGATAGTTGTCAATAATAAAAAAAATAAAAATAAAAAAAGAAGAAGGAAATGGAAGAAATGATGAGAAAGGAGAAAGAGCAAGAAATGTTTTTGATCCAATCATACCAAATAACCAGAGGACAGAGACAGAAGAGTTGATCACAATTGGTGAGAAGACGGGGAGTTGATTGATGAAAGCTGAGAATTGAGGAGAGAGGGGGGAAAGGAGGTGTGAGATGGAGGGAGGGAGATAGGTTATTGTAGGAGTGAGGAAGGGGAGAGGAAAAATTAGAAGGACGGGAGGAAATGGAAGGGATGAGTCAACTGCTGTGGAGATTTGATTGAACATGTGTGTGATATTTTTGTGAAATGTAATGATTGTCGCGTGCTGCCATAAGGAAATATTCAACACCCCCCATTATTTGGTATGAGAGGTTTGAGGCAGGGAATTAGGAGATTGTTGAGTGAGGACTTGCAGCAGGCTTTTGTGAGGCAGTCAGCCATCATTTCTTCAGAGTTGATCAAAGTTAGAGATATGCGGTCTTTGGCAAGATATTCTCTTAATTTCTTTGCCTTGATGTCTAAGTGCTTGGTTTTTGAATTCTTTCCAAAATGTTTGATTTTTTCCAAGAGTCCTTTGTTGTTGATCATGAAGTTGGATGGTTCTATTTTGATGTCCCCAAGATCTTCAATAAGATGTGATAACCATAGGTTTTCTTGACAGGCATCTGAGAGTGCGCAAAGTTTGGATTCAGTTGAGGAGAGTGTGATATTTTTGTGGCTGGAGCTGCACCATGAGATTAAATTGTCTTTCCAAAGACATAGATACCCGCTCCTGGACCTTTGTGTGTGTCAATTGTCCCCCCAGGTCAAATTGCTGTAGTACTGAAGTTGATCTGGGGCCAATTTTTTTGGTTTAATTTTGAGAGAAAACAATGGGGTTCCAGCCAGGTACCTGCAAACATGTAGTACTTCTTTCCAGTGACAGATGCCGGGGGCTGTTATTGAATTTGGAGAGAATGGACACTGCTGGAGAGATTTCCGGTCTTGTTTGAAAGGCTAAGAAGTTTAGGATGCCGGTAAAGGTTTGATAATTGATGTTGAGGAGGTCAAATTCCTTCCTTTCTTCTTTGCTGGCGGGTGAGAGTTGAATGTTTGGAGTGAGGGGAGTGCTTACAGTTCTGCAGTTATTCAAGTTTAGCAAACTGAGACCTTTTTCAACTAGCTTAATCTGATTTAAGGTGATTCAATCTTTGTGGATCTTCATTTCCATGCCTAGGAGAAAGTCTGGAGCATGAGAGGAGGATTTGGGAAATTGCTTCAGGAATTGAGTTTTGAATTCTTGGAACTTACCCGCAACCAGGAGATCATCTATGTGGAAGAAGAGAAAAGTGTGTTGATTGCGGTGAATGAAGAGACAGGCATTGGATGCTGAAACGTAGAAAAATATTTCATTAAGCCATTCTGTCAGAGTTTTGTACCAGTTAGCGGGAGCTTGTTTGAGCCTGTAAAGAGATTTCTTAAGTTTGAGGAAGGGAGAGGTCAAATGAGAATATTTAGGAGTTTTTATGAAAATATCTTCTTGAAGGGGTGCATACAGAAAGGCCTCCTTGACCTCAAACTGTGTAAGGGGTAGGCCTTTTTCCAAGCTGAGTGTTAAGAGAGCAAGAAGGGATGGAAATTTTCCCTTTGGGGAAAAAGTATCAAAGTAGTTGACGCCAGGAATCTTCTGTAATCCTTGGATGCACAAACTGGCCTTCTTTTTTTCCACTGAGGATGCAGTGGGTGGGTAAGTTTTTATGACCAGATTTTTTTCCAAGAAGTTTTCTGGAATTCCATTGAAATCTTCCCATACTTCCTTTTCTTCTATTGAATCAAATTCAGTCTTGATTGCATTGGAGTAGTCAGACAGATCTTTGGTGAGGTAAGAATATTTGAGAGGCTTAACCTTTTCCAATCTTTCTCTTAGATGATACCAGGGAATGGGAGAGGAGATAGGTTTGGAGTTGACCAAAGGAAGTTTGTCAGTGTTGGGTGATTGGCAATTTGTTGGGATTGAAGAAGATATCTTGTTCTTCCTCTGAGGGGACTTGAGGGTGAGGGCTCAGAGGAACCAAGAATTGGGAGAGTTGAATATCTTCTGAGTTGGAAGGCTCATTAATTGGGGGAATAAGGGAAGAATCATCCCAGATCAGAGGAGAATCAGAAGCTGTGTTGGTTCCAGCTTTGAATCCAACAATTTTAATGTGTTTTGACAAAACAATTTGACCGGTATTGGACAATTTTTTATAGGAGAGGAGCTTGTCATTGTATCCAACAAGAGTTCTGAATATTCCCTTGGGATCCAGTTTTGACAGATGATGGTGGGGAGAGTTAAGAATAACCGCCTTGGATCCTATGGGATGGAAGAAATTAATAGGAATCAATAGGTTTTTGAACAGCTCATAGGGGGGATTTTTTGCTTTTTGTGAGAAGGAAAATGATTTATTGTGAGGACACAGGCCTTGATGACCTTGCTCTATAGCTGCATTTTGAGTCCAGAGTTGATTAGAACAGTGTGGAGAGATTCCATAATGGTCTGGGTGTACCTTTCCACCAGTCTGTTTTATTTGGGAGTGTAGGGATCAGAAACTTGAGACCTTATAAAATTCTTCTCACAAAAATCTTTCATATGTCAATTAACAAAACTCAGTGCCTCAATTCAAATGGATAATGGAGGGATAGCACCCAAAGCCCTTCTTCTCTAATTAAATAGCATTTTGGAGAAAAAAGAGGAACAAGGTCTTAGATTTTATGGGGATAGCAGAACAATACCTTGTGCAGCTGTTGACAAAGGTGAGGATGTATTGGTGGCCATCAAACAATATTGGATTGATGGGACCCATGATTTCCAGATGCAGCTCTTAAAAAGGTTTGTAAGCACGGGCATGTTTGCTTTTAAATGATCCTCTTGTAATCTTACCAAGTGTGCAACTTTTGCAGACACTTTGAGGGCTGATAGGTATGTTTAGTTTATTCCTTATTTGACATAGCTTGGATGGCCAAGGGCCTTTTGGATACTTTCTGCTTGTGAGAGAAGGGCATTTGGTGCAATTGGGTGATCAGTGAGAGATAGAACAGTAATATTATTATGATACCCTACAGAGAAAATAGTAGTGTTATCTTTAGAGACAGTGAGGTGATTCTTCTCAAAAAGAAAGTGATATCAATCAAGAACCAGACATTGTACAGATATTAAGTTAGTGTACAGATCTGGAATAAAGTAAACATTATTGATGAGAATGATTCCATTATCTCCCAACAGTTGAATAGTACCTATTCCTTCAATGGGGAGAGATTCCAAGTTTGAACCGGTCTTCACTTGTCAAATTTCTTTATAAGAGACGGCCACAAATAGGTCAGGGTCCAAGACCATATGAGAAGAACAACCCAAATCAAACACCACCTGATTGGATAGGTGAGAAGAATTATTTGAGAGGGAAGCAACTGACAGAGACAGGGGGCTTGTCCTTGTTCTTTCTTTTAAGGAAGGCCTTGCGTAATTTGTGGTGTGGGGCCCAACAATTTGCTGGTGAATGAAGAGCAAGATTATTATTCTCGCCTCCGAGGCATCTGGGAAGGGGTTCATGCTCAGTCCCAAGGGCTGTCAGGTGGAATTTGTTGTTGTCCTTAATTCTTCCCTCATTTGCGGATATTTGAAGATGGTCAAGGACAATATTGGGAGTGATGGTGATAGAAGAGTGTGTCATTTGCTCCTTTACAACCTTGAGGCTTGGCAGTAGTTTGTGGAGAAGCATTTACGCAATGATTTCTTGGGGAAGATTAATGCCAACTTTGTAGAAACAGCAAATGCAGATTTTTGCCAAAGTGATTAACAATGGAATGTTGTTGATGTTAAAGGGGAGATTTTGTAATTCATCAAAAACTCAAGCTTGGTTAGATGACTTGGAGGAGGCAAAGTATTGAATGATTGCCTTCCAGATAATTTTGGCATTTTTCTCATTTTCAAAAGTAATGATGTTGGCATGAACTCCAGGATCAAGCTTGGAGATTAATATGGATTGAAAATAAATTTCATCCTTGAATGATAGATTGGTATCTTCCAATAAAAGGGCCAAACAGGTACCTTGAATGTCAAGCATGTTCTTGAATTGGTTCCCCCAGAGCAAGAAATTTTCCATGGTCAGAGTAGGGATGGCCTCAATGGCCGTCTTGAGAATTGTCTAATGAAGCAGATTTTTTGGATTAAGGGAGGTATCTTGGCTCATGATGTTGATTGAGATGAGGTTGGAGTTTTGATGAGTGGTTAGCAGGATTTTGACTGTTAATCGTGATGATTTTTTCAAAAAAGAGTTGATGATTCCAAAGATCAAAGACTGAAGAACAAGCAATCAAAAAAAAAATGAGATAGAAGAACAAAGAAAAAATGAGAACAAATAAGATAATAAAGAAAAGAAAATAGAAAGAAAGAAAAGAGTGACAAGGACAAAATAAAAGATAGCCAGAAGAAGGAGATCATACCACAGATAATAATAGAGTAAGAAGTAAAGATAAAGAACTTCACGGTGTGAAGAGACAAAGCACCAAGAGGAGGAAGACGTCCAGGGTTATCTCCTCTGTGAGAACAAAAATGAGATAGTTGTCAATAATAAAAAAAATAAAAATAAAAAAAGAAGAAGGAAATGGAAGAAATGATGAGAAAAGGAGAAAGAGCAAGAAATGTTTTTGATCCAATCATACCAAATAAACAGAGGACAGAGAAAGAAGAGTTGACCAAAATTTGTGAGAAGACAGGGATTTGATTGATGAAAGCTGAGAATTGAGGAGAGAGGGGACAAGGAGGTGTGAGATGGAGGGAGGGAGATAGGTTATTGTAGGAATGAGGAAGGGGAGAGGAAAAATGAGAAGGACAGGAGGAAATGTAATGGATGAGTCAACTGCCGTGGAGATTTGATTAAACATGTGTTTGATATTTTTGTGAAATGTAATGATGGTTGCGCGTGGCCATCAGGAAATATTCAACAATCACCTTCCCAGTATGATCCTGATTCTTCCTGGATACCCAGACCATTCCAATCCCATTCTGGCCATCAAGAGGAACCACCTCCCTGATGCCTAAAATTTACATTGACTCCAGTTCCTTATTTATTTCAGCAATCCAGTGTTCCTTATCCAGGAATTCTTTTGCATCCTTGTAGCTCCAAGGCACAAATTAATCCTCCAGACAGGCAAGATTAGCCACTGGTCTCCATGGATATGGTAAAATGTCCACAGGATTGATATTTACCTACCATATTGTGGGATTCCATGGCCCAATGAAATTATGAAAAGGCCACAAAGGTGGCTGTGACTGAGAGCTTTGTGGCAACAATGGGGCAACATCAGATTGCAGAGAAAGCATTGGATTGATGCATGGAGCATCAGAGACAAGCAAAGGGGTGGTCAAAATGTCATCAGATGTAAATAAGGGGATGGCCAGATGGTAGACACAATCAAAGAACTGATACTCTTTGTTGAAGGAGAAATCTTCATGCCTGTCCAAGGATAGATCTTCATTAGTGTTTGTGGGCCGGTGTGGTGTCATTATATAGCCTTGGATTGGGAAATGCATTGCAGCCTGCGCACCCCAGAATTAGGTAGGTCAGGCTCAGCAGTTGGGGTGCGCGCAGTCACAGCAGTAGGTGCTGACGGGCTCAGAACACAAGGTATGGGCTGGGCTTCACCAGATGTGGCAGGCCACAACCCGCTTGGAAGTTACAGAACTAGGAATTGAGGAAGCCCAACCAAGTTTGCGGGATGGATAGTTTGGGGAGGTAATGGGAGGGGCAATTGGGGAGGCTATGTGAGTGGGGAGGGACCTGAGCAAGGGCAGACCAATCTGCAGGCACTGGGAAATCTTGATGGCACATTTGGGGGATGCCAAAAATTGTGGGGGGCTCTGAGTAGGGCGCGGTGGAGGTCTGTGTCATGAGAAGGAAGAACCAGGTGTGAGTAATGGCAGGCAAGTATGAAGGATTGGCTGGTATGGAGATTTTTTAGGGTTTGGCTAGGGTTCTGGGTTTTAGGGTTTATTCTTTATTTTCTTTTCCAGTCTGTCTATGTGCTTGTACTTAGGTTAGGGTTGAGAGGGAGCGCATAAAAGTCCTCTCCCTCCGCGCGGGTTGGAAGGGGGGGAGGCACCACGGATTACAGTGGAGGAAGGAATTCATATCTCTCTCTCTCTCTCTCTCTCTCTCTCTCTCTCTCTCTCTCTCTCTCTCTCTCTCTCTCTCTCTCTCTCTCTCTCTCTCTCTCTCTCTCTCTCTCTCTCTCTCTCTCTCTCTCTCTCTCTCCCCTCTCTCTCTCTCTCTCTCTCTCTCTCTCTCTCTCTCTCTCTCTCTCTCTCTCTCTCTCTCTAAGGGCGCATCTAACTCCTTGCAGACGCTAGGACCAATAACTTCTGAACCTAAGGCCAACTTTGGGGAGTACCTCTCTCTTTTTTCACACCAGCAAGAAGGAAAATTGTGCTCAAATAATTGGGACATGCCTAGTAATAACTAACCGGTTGTCCCTTAATTGGAGTATCTTGTATGTTTCAGAATTGTTCTTCTATCCTAAGAATATTCCTTCTTAACCAGTGGGTCCAAGCTTCCACAAAAATTGATGTTTAGGAGATTAGATGAAAGCTTTGCAACCAAATACCCCTAAATTCTTGATCTTTGGGGCACATTTTCTACATATAAGGAAGGGAGTTTTATTGTTTCTGGATGGTTTGGCAATAGATTGGATAGGATGCATGCAGTGCTCAAGGCTTCTTCCCAAATTTTCTTGGAAGCAAGGACTGAACAAGAAGACACCTTTCTTTGTTGATTATTGTGAAATTTTCCCATTTGCCAATTCATTGCTATGTGAAGTTTCTGGCAATGAGAATTGATGAAAAAATCCATGAAGGTTGGAAGGTCTTGTAACTTCTTGTTAAAAAATTTTCCCCCATGATCAAAAACTACCCTCTTTATCTTTCTGTCATGAAAATTTTCCATCAAGTTTTTTACTTTAACAAATTCTTTGAATGCATCCAAATTCATCTTGAGCAATCTAATCAATTTAAAGGAGGTATGCTGATTGACAATAGTGAGAAATTCTTGAAAGCCAGATACAGAAGGAGGGTTGATAGGTCCCAAAATATCCAGGTGAATTTAATCAATTACTTTGTTAGTAGGATCAAAACTCCCACGGAATGGGAGTACAGTTAGCTTTGATTCAACACATGTGGTGCATGATGTTAAGCCAGCAATTGAGGGAACTAAATAATTCATGACCATTTTACCCAGGTGCCTAAGAAAATGGTGCCATAATTTTGATGAGTTTTGCTTAGATTAGCACTTGGAAGCTGATAAGGGAAATTGATTAATTGTCCCCAAAGATGACCAGAGAAGAGAGTTACCCCATTATTAATGAGTGTGAAATTGTTCTTGTCCTTGAAAATGGTGATGGATGTATTTATTAAAGGAAATAATGAAATAAGATCACTCAAAAGTTTGGGTATATAGAGAAACTCCTTCAGCCAATAAAGATTACCTCAAATCAGGAGTGTAATATTCCCTTTTCTTAGTGCAAGAAATTAGCTGGTGGCTTCCCCTTTACTGATTGAAAAGGGTTCACACTTCTTGAAACTGGTGAAGAGAGACTTTCTACCAAAAATTTGGTGAGTAGCCCCGCATTCCAAGATTGCCTCATCCTGATAAGAGTCTTCAGTGGAGTACTTAGTTACATATGCTTGAGCAAAATTGAAGCTAGAATTGGCTTTGTCAGAGTCATCTTTCTTCTTCTGCGGTTGTAGCTGTGGGAACTCAATATAACATCTTTCTGGTAAATGCAAAGTGACCTTTGGATTATGGCAACCATTCAAAAAGAAGTAAAGTATTTGTGAAGGAAAATCAGGATTGGCTTTGGTGACAAGAGGAAAAGCAGAAGTGGAAGAGTTCTCAGCTGAAGATTGATTGTTGGAGTTAAGATGGTGCACATAGCTTTGTATCCTGTTCAGGATGATTGCTGGCGTTTTGAAGGCAACTTTATCAATGGCCAATCAATCAACAAGATGATACAGTTGCGGATTTTTGCAAAAATTCCCAAGAATGGAATAGGAGAGAATTTTGTTTGGTATTTCTATATTGAACCCAGAGAAATCCATCAGGGCTTTCTGGCAGCTATCAATGAACCTCTGCAGATCACCTTGATATTCTAACACCATCCAAAACCTCCAAAATTGTCCACAATTTAGAGAATTGATCATTGAACTTTACCAGAGCAGGGCACCATTTTTCTTTCTGACATTGTTCATCACAGAAATGAAGACAGTCTGATTTATCCAACTGGTGATCACTCAAACAGCTTCATAGCTTAACTTGGTCCATTTATTAATGAACGCAGAAGAGGCATCTTAAGGAGGTTATTTTTCACAAAAATCCATGAGATCCTTTGAACAAAGATGGATCTCCATACACATTTTCCATTTGCTCATATTGGTAAAATCAAGAATTTGTATTTTGTTTTTGTGCTTTAGTTATTTCTCTGCCATAATGATGAGGGGAGGTTGTTGTCAAGTTTTACGTTTTGCAGATGGGGCTTTTGTGGTTTTTGAGCAACATGGGACTGTAAATCTGTTGTGATTATCAGACCTGAAAGGTTTTATTTCACAGGATCAGAACACAATGCAAGCATGAGAAAATTGAAAACAAGATTACCTGAAAGGTGAAAAACAAGGTTAGGAGCCTGTAAGACAAATGGAAGTTGTTTGTGATGAGAAAGAAGAAGAAAAAAAGGGCAATTAACTTATTATTCAAAGATATGACACTGAGACTGAAGAGACACAGAAGATGAGAGATGACACAACATATTTGAAATGAAGCAATGAAGAAAAAGGGAATACAGAAATTTTTTATGGCATTGTGGGAAAAAAATTTGACAGGAAGGAAAGTAAAGTCTGAGAGTCTTTTAAAATGGAATCTTAACAGTACCAAGCATTTACCAGGAAAACAGGGATTCAAAAGTGCAGACCAAACAAGTAAGAAACTGGTTGAGGGCAACATGGAAAGCAAGAAATGAGTAAATGACAAAGCCAGCAATAAAGATGTGAGTAACCAAGCTATCAAATAAGACCTTGATTGTTACTCTGCAATACCAAGAAACTTACCATAGTGGTAAGTAAGTTAGAAGTTAAAGATTCTAAACCTCTCCAATCCTTCCTCCTCATCCAGGTACAATAAAACTAGGATTGGGGATCAGTGCAGGAGGGAGGTTGAAGCACTTGTATTTATATTATTTAAGGGAGGAAAAATTGGCCCCAGCTTGTATAACCACCTTTTTTTGACCATCATCATCATCATAATCATCATCATCATCATCTACATCATCATCATCATCATCATCATCATCATCACCATCATCATCATCATCATCATCATCATCATCATCATCATCATCATCATCATCATCATCATCATCATCATCATCATCATCATCATCATCATCATCATCATCATCATCATCATCATCATCATCATCATCATCATCATTGTTATTGAAACCAAATCCATCATCTTATATTTTGAACTGAAAAGATCCTGTTTTGCTTGTGCAAATGCTTACATCAAATATACTGAGACTTTATGTGCTGAAGAGATTAGAAATCTAAAAGATTAACAGTCAAAATATGCACCATAAACCAAGAACATTAACTTGCTCTCAAAAGACAAAATATCCTGTATCCCAATGCTCCAAGAAGGGAGCAACTTTCTGATATGGAATCAAAAGGTAAGCATTTTCCTCTGGTAAAAAGAGTTCCTAGAAATAAACGTAACTGACCCTGGTTCTGCTCCCACAAGAAAATTAAAGAAACAATTAAGCTAGGCAGCATTGATCCTCATCCATAAACCAAGCAAAGGCATCTACATGGCAATAGTTAATGACACCAACAGCAACAACCTGTACAAGATATGGAAGAGAATCAACAAGGCTTATGTCAAGGAAACCACATACACCACAAGCAGAATCCTCACCAGGTGGGCCTAAATTAAATTCAACAAAAATCTGAAGGCATACCTGGACCAAGTTGTGAGTTTTCTGTTCCAGTTCAACTCAATTGGCTTTCAATTGAAGGAGGAAACCATCTGAGGGTCTATTATGGCAAAAATATTGAAGAAGCCTCCTGGTATTTCACACCAGCACAATGGATATCAACAATTTGATGTTTTATGGTCTTTAAAAAATGGTTTGTAGGTTGGATGAGCTTGTGTTTGAGGAGAAACATCAAAATTGTAACAGGAGTTTTTTGGGTCTTCCACCTAAATCCAAAAATATTTTTTCCCTATTTTTTTGTGGATTTTTGCATGTATTTTTGTTTTTTAATGTGAACCAGATTTGTTAATGTATGATTTAATTTATTGAATCATTTTTCCACTTATCTGTTGTTCTGCAATTTTTAAATTGCCTCAATATCAAAAAAATCTTGTTTTACATACACTTGAATGTTCCTGAATATTGGAATTTTTGTAGTTGTTATGATCTTATAATTTTTTTCTTGTTATTAATTATCCAGAAATCAAATAAACATTTATATCATTTCATATCTGTCAGAAAAAAAAAGTTCTAGAAATTTTCCAAAATAATAAAACTGAAGTGAATTTTTTACCAAGCCTTAATTTTTTTTCTGAAGGGGGCAGGGGCACTAAGCTTTTGTTATTTCCCTGCAATAGGAAGATATTCCTGTCACCATTTTTTTTATTTCAGAAATTTTCCAATTTTCCTTGGGCATCAAAATCACAATTTTCATTGTTCATAATCTGGATCCAATGAATCAATAGCTCATTCACTTCCCCCCCTCTGTGTTTGCAACTTAATATCACATCATTTGCATTCTCTTTTCAAAGTGAAATTTAGACAAAAGAAAAGCTTGCATGACTAAGCCCTTACATAGCTATACTTAATGGGTGTATTCATGCATGGGTTATTCTGGATGTTTTTTTTTTTTGTATTCTTTTTTTATTCTTTTCTTTTCTTTTTCTTTTCTTCCCTTTTTTTGAGCAATGTTAAGTTTCCCACCCTAAAAAACTGGTTTTGAGTTGTGAAGGGGTTGTGTAGGGTTGCCAATTTTTATTTTTATTTTTATTTCCATTTTTATTTTTATTTTTATTTTTATTTTTATTTTTATTTTTATTTTTATTTTTATTTTTATTTTTATTTTTATTTTTATTTTTATTTTTATTTTTATTTTTATTTTTATTTTTATTTTTATTTTTATTTTTATTTTTATTTTTATTTTTATTTTTATTTTTATTTTTATTTTTATTTTTATTTTTATTTTTATTTTTATTTTTATTTTTATTTTTATTTTTATTTTTATTTTTATTTTTATTTTTATTTTTATTTTTATTTTTATTTTTATTTTTATTTTTATTTTTATTTTTATTTTTATTTTTATTTTTATTTTTATTTTTATTTTTATTTTTATTTTTATTTTTATTTTTATTTTTATTTTTATTTTTATTTTTATTTTTATTTTTATTTTTATTTTTATTTTTATTTTTATTTTTATTTTTATTTTTATTTGTATTTTTATTTTTATTTTTATTTTTATTTTTATTTTTATTTTTATTTTTATTTTTATTTTTATTTTTATTTTTATTTTTATTTTTATTTTTATTTTTATTTTTATTTTTATTTTTATTTTTATTTTTATTTTTATTTTTATTTTTATTTTTATTTTTATTTTTATTTTTATTTTTATTCTTATTTTTATTGTCATTTTCATTTTCATTTTCATTTTCATTTTTATTTTTATTTTTATTTTTATTTGTATTTGTATTTTTATTTTTACTTTTATTTTTATTTTTATTTTTATTTTTATTTTTATTTTTATTTTTATTTGTTGTGTGGGAGCTGTGTAAAGCCCTACATGGCTCAATGGACGTGTGGTGGTCCATAGATGCGGGCCTAAAAATGCATCTACAAGCGTCAACAGTGTGGTTTCAAACAAGGGCAACCCCCGGGGGGTCATTTCCCCCCTGGAAATGGCATTTATGGGTTGTGTACCCCTGTACAAGGCTATTTTGACGCGTGTTTGGGGGTGTAGAACCCCCAGGGGGTCATGCCAGAATATTTGGGACCACCTGGACAGTATTGGGGTTCCATCAACCCAAATATGGGATCAACATATACTATGTGGGGCTATTGGACCACACCTAGCAATCATACAGCAAACCCTAGATTGAAACAGCAAATACAATCTTTGCCTTTGGCAAATAAAACATGTGAAATTGTCCCTTTGCCACAAAGTAAACTCTTAAATTGCCAGTTGCAAAACACAATAGGAAATTTTCACCGCCCATTGCTTAACTTGATCTTTCATAACTCAAAACTGAAAAAGATTTGTAGTTGTTCAATTGAAATTTGCATTAAATACTGTAGTACAATTGCATTTCTTTTGCATTATGGGAACAGTAGCAAGCCCTCTTTTTTTGTGACATGGCTGCTTTGAAGGACTAAATTGATAGTGCTGTTAACAAACTGCGGAAAAGAAGGATTTGGGTAATGAAACATTGGAAGGGCCAATTGCATCCTCATCTATGGTTACAGTTGAGGAACAAAATGTTTCACAAATTGACATGAACTCTGGTGGTGAGTAAAATTTGGTGTTACTATGGTCTTTGCCTCATTTAATTTGATGGAAACTGAACTATGGCTATGTAACTATGACTATGTAAATATGACAGATCCACTTGACCCACCTCCTATGAGGTCTTTTCCTCCTAGGGAAGAGGAAGAAAACTATTTTCAAACATGGGCAATGAAGCATGGTTACACTTTGACTGTTTTCAACTCAAAGTATGATAAATATGTGGATTTATCCTGTGATAGACATGGTTCCTACTCTGGGAAATTGTCAGCCTCCTGGATGCCAAGAACCTTGCTATCCTTTAGCTACCAGAGGTGATAGAATAAATAATAAATATATTTTTCAATAAATGCAGCAAAAATCCATAAAATATTTGGATTAAGCTTGTTGCAAGTTTAAGTGGTTTGGTTATGGTTTATTGTTTTAAATCAATATGAATAAATTGATTATTAAATATTTTTATAGAGGAGCCACAATTATATTGGGGATATTTAGCACCTTTCTTCAGGGATTTCAGTATGAAAACACGTAGTCCTGGTTACTTTGGGCTCTTTAGTTTAAAGGATATTTTACCCAAAGATAATATTTATATAAAATACACGGTGGAGTGGCAGGGCCTTGTAGCCAAGCTGCCACAACAGAGAAAGGATAATAAAACTCACTGGTATATTATTAAATCCTTTTGGTATCTGTTTGAGACATGCACTGATGGGTTAAACCTGTATACTGGGGTTATAAGGTTGTTCAGCAGTTTTAATTGATAAAAAAAGAGGTTGAGGACGGATATTATTGATCAGAATTAGCCATAAATCACTTAATTATCTCTTATAATTACTTGACTACCTTGGCATGGTGTCTGGATATAAATATAACTGGGTCTCTGCCCATCAATATCCTCAAAAGAGCTCTTTATTTATAGCTTTTGGAGTCCCAATATTGTCCTTCTGAGGGGTACAGGCGCTCAAAGGGACGGACACTAAGGCTAGCAGGGTAACCAGTGGTAGCCTGTCATGTTTTCTTGGTGCTGTAGCACGGGTAGCATCTAATTCCTCAAGGTATGGGAATTATTCTACTTTATAATAGATATTAGGATGTGTGAATAACACCAATCTGTCCCATTTATGTATTATTTAATTAATTATCCTTAGTAAATGTTCCCAGTAATTCAATAATTATTTAAATAGACATTTCTACGGAAATCCTGATGTAAGGTGAGTTCTCATTATGTATTATATAGCTGGAGTAAAAGTCATGATATTGATTTTACTCCTTATTTTTGAGTTCCAGTTGATTTACTAAGATAATTACTTAAAAATATAAGTCATGGGAATTCATGTAATATTTTTACATCATTAGTTTTCTTGGTATGTCGCGAAGATATTGATGTCTAGAAATTCTCATAAAAGAATATTAAAGTATTTTAATATATTTTTAGAAGCTGTCATTGTCTTAGTACTAAAAATTTCGAAAATAAGTATTTTATATAATATTATGTACTTTTAGACTATCTACTATCCATGGGAACATTTATTACATATGTAGAATGTTCTTGTGTGGGTTGTAGCATGTTTACGCAGTACCTGAGCCTCCCAGGCCGCCTGTCATTCTGTCAACCTGTAGTCCCGCGGCTGCGTACTTGTCAGAGGCCCAGGGCTGCGTACACGACCTTGACGGAGTGACAGGGCTGTATCTCAGCCGTGGGCGGGTGCATTGGCTGCCGCGGCTGCGTGCCGGAATTGTGACAAAACACATTTCCATCCTTTGTAAGACTCCAAACGGTGCTAAGCCATGGCAGTTCTGTGGAGGGGAAAGGTTCTGTTTAGGCTGCCCTCCTAGGAGTTACAATAATATTTAAATGTAACCGGAATCAAGGTCCAGAACCTTATGGATGAGAAATCAAGCTAAGAGAAGAGGATAAGAGTTGTTGGTAGCAATGGAAACAACACTATCTGAGACAAGATGGTGCAGGGAAAGACTTGAACAAATAAGTCAAGGTTTGTTCAGAGTTCAATAGAACAAGGCAGTTGTAAGTAACAACGCCCAAAAGCTAATAACTCTGGTCGTCAGCAGCTGATTAGGAAAGATCAACTCAATCCCAACCAACCTCCAGGTTCTCAATGAACCTGCCCAACTCTCCGCAATCAAGCGCTTGAAGGGTACCAGATAACTGTGGGAGGCTGAACAAAACAAAAGCAATTTGTTTATGGAGCTCTAGAAGCAAATCAATAACAAATTTGAGCAAGAATATCCCAACACTTCTCAAGGAACTCAAGAATAGCGTGGCGAAATTCAACCTCAAAGAAGAAGGGAGGTATAACACTCCAGGTTTTAAGCTTAATAAAACCTCTTCAATCAAACGTGATTGGCTCCAGAAAGATGATCAAGGAGAGATCAAGACCAGTATGGTCGGAAAAAGGGATCAGAGTGGTATAACACACTCAAGAATCCAGACAGACAGGAATTCTTCTTCAACCAGCAAGGCTATTGGTTGGTGATAAGGATCAACGTCACAAAGGACAGAGTTTGAGTATAGAGGCTCAAAGGATCAAGGGGCAATCGTAGATATACCCGGATAAATGGCTCAGATAGGTGGGGAAGGATGCCCACAGATAAGTTGATTACGATGAAGGTCTTATTGGATGGAGTGGATTCTCTGATGCTCCGATGATGGGATGATGGGATGCTGGGATGCTGGGATGCTGGGCCAAAAGGCAGGGGAGAGCCCCTCCTTATATGGGCAGGAGGCCCTGTTAGACTATATACAACGGATTCTACAAATAGAGAGGAAAAGGGAAGGCAACCATGTGGTCACTCGCGTTGGTCAAGGATCTGCCAAATGCTTGCGGGTGCAGTCGGGATGGATTCAGTAGATCATGGATGAGCGCCGCGCGACGGTAGCAATGAGGAGATTGGGAGGCGCAACGACAAAGACGAAGACACGCAACAACAAAGATGAGGACGTGCTATAACAACGGGGGAGATGACAAGCAACACGGATAAAGGACGCGCGACGGGCGCGGATGAAAGGAGCGCGGCGCGGCGCGGCGCGCGACGCGGAAAATGGAAGAGCAGCGCGCGCGGTGTAGGACTCCAAACGGTGCTAAGCCGTGGCAGTTCTGTGGAGAGGAAAGGTGCTGTTTAGGCTGCCCTCTAAGGAGTTACAATAATATTTTAATGTAACCGGAACCAAGGTCCAGAACCTTATGGATGAGAAATCAAACTAAGAGAAGAGGATAAGAGTTGTCGGTAGCGATGGAAACAACACTATCTGAGACAAGATGGTGCAGGGAAAGACTTGAACAAATAAGTCAAGGTTTGTTCAGAGTTCAATAGAACAAGGCAGTTGTAAGTAACAATGCCCACAAGCTAATAACCCTGGTCGTCAGCAGCTGATTAGGAAAGATCAACTCAATCCCAACCAACCTCCAGGTTCTTAATGAACCTGCCCAACTCTCCAAAATCAAGCGCTTGAAGGGTACCAGATAACTGTGGGAGGCTGAACAAAACAAAAGCAATTTGTTTATGAAGCTCTAGAAGCAAATCAATAACGAATTTGAGCAAGAATGTCCCAACACTTCTCAAGGAACTCAAGAATAGCGTGGCGAAATTCAACCTCAAAGAAGAAGGGAGGTATAACACTCCAGGTTTTAAGCTTAATAAAACCTCTTCAATCAAACGTGATTGGCTCCAGAAAGATGATCAAGGAGAGATCAAGACCAGTATGGTCGGAAAAAGGGATCAGAGTGGTATAACACACTCAAGAATCCAGACAGACAGGAATTCTTCTTCAACCAGCAAGGCTATTGGTTGGTGATAAGGATCAAGGTCACAAAGGACTGAGTTTGAGTATGGAGGCTTAAAGGATCAAGGGGCAATCATAGATATACCCGGATAATTTGCTCAGATAAGTGGGGAAGGATGCCCACGGATAAATTGTTTATGATGATAGAATGATGGGATTCTCTGATGCTCCAATGATGGGATGCTGGGATGCTGGGATCAAAAGGCAGGGGAGAGCCCCTCCTTATATGGGCAGGAGGCCCTGTTAGACTATATACAACGGATTCTACAAATAGAGCGGAAAAGGGAAGGCAACCATGTGGTCACTCGCGTTGGTCAAGGATCTGCCAAATGCTTGCGGGTGCGGTCGGGATGGATTCAGTAGATCATGGATGAGCGCCGCGCGACGGTAGCAATGAGGAGATTGGGAGGCGAAACGACAAAGACGAAGACACGCAACAACAAAGATGAGGACGTGCTATAACAACGGCGGAGATGACAAGCAAAACGGATAAAGGACGCGCGACGGGCGCGGATGAAAGGAGCGCGGCGCGGCGCGCGACGCGGATAATGGAAGCGCAGCGCGCGCGGCGCCGCGCGCGTGCGCGGGTAAATAATGGTTTGGATGAGCCTGAGGATAAGTTGTTCGGCCGGGCGGTACGTTGGCGCAACAGTTTATGGATTGAGGTCTTAAGGCAGCCAGGGTGTCCAGGATGGGGCACCACCTCTCTCCCCGACTTACAGACTGTCCCTAGTCTGCTCCTGGGTTTGATGCCATTGAAAGAAAAGAAAGGAAAGACAGATGATTGAAACCAAAGAATGGCCATTTTGATCTTGAGAGTGGTTGAAAAGTTGAGGAAAATATCTTGATTCTTCCAAATGAACCCTAGAAGCGGCAGGAATAGAACAAGGAGGGCGTCCCAGGTGCTCACATATGTGGCATAAAGTAGAGTTTTACAACAAAAACGCAGCAAATGACCCTGGTGGTGCACAATTGGGAGGACTTACTTCTGAGATAAGTTGCCCCCACGACAATGGAACTTCTTGACTTGATCAGCAGAGAACCTTCTGGCCAACCGAGTAACATCCAGCTCCTCCAAAACATAAGATCCACCTCTAACTTGATGAACCACTTGATAAGGGCCATTCCAACGATTAGAGAAAAGCCTGCCCCACTGGGTTTCCAAAGATCGATTATAAGCTAAAACTAGGTCACCAGGGTTCAAGGGCTCCCTGATTTGATTAGAGTGCTTGTCCTCCCAATACTGGACGGATTTTGCTCTTGCCTCCATCATTTTTTGATAAGCTTCATCACAAACGTCTTCACTTCGCTCCAGTTGCTTGGATCTAGCAACTAACAGATCAGTGGTTGAGGACACCTCTTCCCAAGAGATACCCAAGAAAGATTCCATTTCCAGATCCAAAGGAAGTACTGCTCTTTGACCAAAGATGATTTCATAAGGTGAGTAGCCAGTAGTCCTTTTGGTTGAGATTCGATCAGAAAAGAGAACAAGAGGAAGGAATTTGCAACAATTCTTGCCACTTTCACCAGCCAGTTTAACAAGTGCAGCCTTCAAAGGGGCATGGCCTTGTTCCACCATGCCTTGGCCTTCAGGATAATAAGGAGTAGTAACTCTATGTTGTCCAGGAAGGGATTGGATCATTTCAGCAAGCTTGCCCCCAAATTCAGAGCCACCATCAGTAGAGTAAGATCGAGCCAGGCCATAATGCATTGTCCAGGTCTTGTAGAGGAAAGCTGCCACTGATTCAGAGCTAAGGTTCTTAAGAAATTTTGCTTCAACCCATCCGGAAAAATCATCCCTAGCCACAATGAGGTACTTAGCACCACCTGCCTTAATATGAACCACATCCATAGCAATTCTTCCAAAGACAGTGGACTCCCCAGTAGGATAACGAATTTCAGCTGGGCGCCTAAGATCACGTTTTTGACAAACTTCACAACTCTTGCACCATTGGGAGACGGATTTCTTCAAAGATGGCCACCAGAATCGTTCGGATAATCGTTGATAAGTTTCAGTTTCCCCACGATGACCAAGGCCTTCATGGAGACTTTCAAGGATAGAATATTGTTTAGAGGGAATAGTAACAACAATAAGAGCACAAGGATTGCCCCTCTTCATAAGTCTAGAGCCTTGAACAAAAAAATTAGAAGACTTTTGTTTAAGAGATCGAAATTCCTTAGCAGAGAGATCAGGAGGTTTTTGAAGAGTTGAAAGGTACTGCTCTAATTTAAACCAGAAGCCTTGTTGAAAGCCAGAATAATTTTGTGAAGAAAAAGAGAAAATAGGTCGAATTAAAGGTTCCTCTTCATTGAAATTGGTTCCAACATCAGATTTGTTGTCCCCAAGAGGTCGTCGAGATAAACTGTCAGGCATGGTGAAAGATTTTCCAGGCCTGTGAACAATATCAAAAGAGAAAATCTGGATAAAGGCCACCCAACGAGTCATAGGAGCATTGGGAAGACTGGGAGCGTTGATCATTTCAATGATGGATCGAGCATCAACTTGCAATTCAAAATGTTGGCCCCAGAGAACGGTTTGAAGTTTCTTCATCATTCGAGCCACACCACAGAGTTCCAGTTTGGGCTGGGAGTATCTAGATTCTACATCTGAAAACAACAAAGATTCATAAAGAGCAGGACGGTCCCAACCATTTTCATCTTCCTGAGTAAGGACGGCCCCAACAGATTGATAACTAGAATCAACAGCCAGCTTGATCTTGCCAGCTCCAGGTCCATAAGAGATCTTTTTCAAAACTATGTCTTTACCAACTATCCTTTTGAGTAGCTGGAAAGCACATTCACAATCTTGGGTCCAAATCCATTCAGCATCTTTTCTGGTTAGACGACGCAAGGGTGCACAGATTTTGGATAAAGATGGGATAAAGATTCTAACATAAGTGAAAACACCTAGAAAGCCCCTAACTTCAGTTGGATTGATTGGGGTAGGCCAAGAGATGATCTTGTTGACTTTGGCTGGTGCCATCCTTCTTCCTTCCTTGCAGACCACATGACCAACAATTTCCAGAGCAGGGACACAAGCCGCCAGTTTGGATCCAGAGACAGTAAGGCCAGATTCCTCGAGTCAAAACAGAATCCTCTCCAAGGTAGTAGCATATTCCCAGATAAAACGACGAATTCCTGAATGCCAAGGTAAGAGCTCATTATCATAGTCAGATACTGGAACTTTAATTCCGCCATCGTCAATAAAGATACCAGCATGATCAGGGATTTCATCCTGGAGGATCCACATCATCTGAGCCTGATAGACTGCAACCAAGTTGGTGGCTCCTTGAGGCAATTGAGTAAGTTGAAATCAACCAAGAGGAGTGTCAAAAGTAGTGAGAGGACGAGAAATAGGATGTAAGGATTGTTCGTCATAGCCACCCATAATATCCCCTAGACCACAGCAAGCTCTTCCCGCAAAGGATTCAACAAATTCTTCAGTAGCAGGAGGGATACCAGAGTCTTTAATAGTAACTTTATTAAGAGGTTGAAGATCATGAACTATTCTAAGTTTACCATTACTCTTGAGGACACAGAAGACGGGGCTGGAGTAACTAGAAGTTGACTGTTCATACAGGCCAGTTTGAACTTGTTCCCCGACCAACTTGATGAATTCGTCAACTTTAGCAGCAGGGATAGGGATCTTTTTCTTTTGCCAAGGATCATGTTCAACTACAGGGATGATATAAGGGAGGCCATAGGATTCCTGCAAGAGACCTCTCTCTTCTTCACAGAAAGCAATAGATTTTTCTCTTAGAGATAAGACATTTTTGATTAAATTTAACTCATCAGGAAGAAGCCATCCATCTGGACCAAAGTTGACCACCTTCAGACGTTCTTCAGTGACCCGTCCATTAGGCACAAAGGGACCAGTAAGAGATTGAGGAAGTCCACAGTAAGGATCGCGAGATAGAGGAGGACGCATAAGGGGAGGATTGAGGTTGAGAGGCATAGGCTGGTTGACTGGTTGGATTTTTTTAGCAACTGGTTTATACTTAGTGGCAAACGAGAGAAGTTCTTGTTTCCTCCAAGAGTTGACCAGAGAGACTTGATTACAAAAGCTGAGTCCAAGTTCCAACATCTTCCAAGTCCGATGTTCTGCAATATCCTTGAAGGGTGCCTTTTCCATAAAAGGAGAACCAGGAGATAATACGTTGCTCACATGTGTGGCACAAGGTAGGGTTTCAAAAATGACGGTAAAAGATTGCCCTGGCAGTGCACAATTGGGAGGACTTACTTGTACCCCAAATTGCCTACACTGCAGCCCATATTCCTTCATCCCAAAATCACCAAAAACGGAATTGCAATTTGGATCTAGTTTAGACTCATTGCGGAGATTCAAACCGGAACTGAGAGAAGATTGATCAGACTTAAAAGTAGAAGGAAAAGAAGACACAACAGATCCAGAGAGAGAAGGAGATGGAGGAGAAATATTTTTGGATTTTTCTATTTTGATATGTTTTGTTTTTTAATATTCTTGAGCTCAGAAGAGGATGATGAAAGGAATGAAAAATAAGCCTGAGGGATGGGAGTTGACCCTTGAGTTGCAGTCTGAGGCTGAAAAGAACTACAACCATTGGTAGGATCAACTATTCCCCTAAAAAATGAGAGGAACTAGAGTTATCCTTCTGCTTCCCCTTAAAAGATGATTTGGGAGAATGACCAGGAAAATCTCTTTCCCAACAACCAGAATCCAAAGAGCAAAGAGGAACTTCAATTTTTCTGCCATCAGCATCAGGGAGAAGAATTCTCTCCCCAACTTGATCAGAAAACATCAGGGTTGCACCAAAGTCCATTAAGAAGGGTTGCCCCAAGATCATAGGACTGTCCAAACGAGTAATCCAAAAATGGCAGGTTCCAACGATATTTTGACCAATCCTGACCGGTAAATCTTCAGCAATACCAACCAGTTCACAAGCTTGATTTCCTATCCCATATACTGCAGAGTTGAAGCTGACCCTAGGACTAAGTTTGAGCTTGCAGGCCATAGCATCCGAGATTAAGTTAAGCTGAGATCCACAATCCACAAGAGGAGAAACAGTTTTAGCTGAGTCACCAAGATAACAAGGAAGAAATCCAAGGGGACAGGAATAAAGATTGGCTTCTATAGAAGGACTGGTTCCACCAGAGTCCTCCATTAAAGTGCCAGAGGAGACTTTGAGTTTTTCAGGGCCAATTTCCACACGTTGACAAGAGACCCATTTCTTCATTCCTTCAGCAACAGATGGAGAGATTGATAGGAGTTCAGCCACAGATAGATCAGGAACTTTGAGATCAGAAATTTTCTTTAATACTCCCTCCACAGCATTGGGGTGATCCTTGGAGATGCCTCTTTCAAATCAAACTTTGGGCTGGGTGGGGGGAGGAAGTTCAGGTGACGCAGAATCTAAGATAGGATTAGAAGGTTGAGGTGAGGGAGAAGGATCAGGGTGATCTGGGAACCTTTCCATGAGTGGTTCCTTTTCCACCTCCATGTCTTCTACATCAGAGGAAGGAGGCTCAAGTGTTGATTGACGTTTAACGGGTTTTTGAAGGATTGAAGTTGGCAAGGAAGGAGCCTTATGAGGTTTAGGTTCCTCATGTTGTTTCCTGGCTGGATCAGATTGATAAGTGGTCCCAGAAAGACTAGAGGAAGAAATAGCTGGAGGATACCAAGGTTGGAGGGTACCACAGGATGATCAAAATTCAAAGGAAGCAAGAGATGCTTTCACAGGAGGTGATGGCTGGTAAGAGGCCACCACATGTTGGATAGGACGAGACGAGTCAAAAGGGATTAGGGCACCATTAGGGAGGAAGTAATTGTTTCCCCTCTGCTCTACCAACTTTTCCTTTAAGTCCTTCTGAAGTTCTTGACATTGTCCGGTTCCATGGCCTTCCCTATGACAGTAGTAACAGACCAGAGTTGATTTGGGGACAGAAGAAGGAGTTTTAGGAGTAGCTAGCGAAGAAATCTTTTGATCTATTTTGTTCTCAAAGGCTCTAAGTAACTTGGTGATTTCATCTATAGTAGTAGGTTCTTGATTGGAATTAGGATCTTCTTTAGGCCTACAATCTGCCTCCATTTTAATCATAATATCGTTCGACTCTTTAAAAGAAGGAGCATGGACTGGTTCAGTAGTTCTAGGCTTTTCAAAGGTAAGAGCAGTTTGACCTTTCATGACTTTATCCACAGTACTCCTAAGGGTGAGAAAAACAGGGAGCTTGAATCGATTATCCCTGGTAGTAATCATGGATCCAGATTTGACCAGTTCTTCTTTAATCCTTTCCTGCACAGCCGACGAAAAAGATTGGAAGAACTTTGCTCGAATTTCGTCCACTGTGTCAATGTGATTGTTTTGGATAAGATAGTTTTGAATGGGATCCCAAGACTTTCTAAAAATCTGATAGTCAGAGGCTGAAGAAATACCACCATTGGAGATCCACTGAGAAACCAGAGCATCCAAATCCTGCAGAGTAAACCTAGCCACATCTATTTTACCCCAGTATGCCAACATAGCCTCCCTGAGAAGCGTCCAGTTGTGGGATTCGAATCCCTCAAAAGACTCGATTACCTCCATAACTTCATCTGAGCAGATAAAGAATCGCAACTGATAAGCCATATTGAATTCACTAGCTCCATCTACTTCAGCAGCCATTTCGTAGGAGTCCAAGAATCGCTCAACATTTGTACCGTTGAAGCCTAAGTTCTTGTTCTGGGGTTTGATCTTTACCATCTTAGGTCGAACAGAGGCGGTTGGAGTAGCGGGAGATGCCATATCAAATAACAGAGTTCCTAGGGGATCCAAAGAGCAGATTTCCAAAGTGGCTCACGAGTGTGGCAAGAGTAGGGTTTCGCCAAAAACAACAAGTATCTTGCCCAAGCGGTGCACAAACTGAGAGGACTTACTTCTAGACCAAGTTGCCTCCGCGGATCGAAAAAAAAGAACAAACAGAAAAAGAAAGAGAAATTGGATAGGATTTCGGAGTTGATTCTTCAAGTTGGGACTGTAAATCCCAAGGTTGCTGGTTCAATCCCGGCCTGGGGGACCAAATGTAAGACTCCAAACGGTGCTAAGCCGTGGCAGTTCTGTGGAGGGGAAAGGTGCTGTTTAGGCTGCCCTCCTAGGAGTTACAATAATATTTAAATGTAACCGGAATCAAGGTCCAGAACCTTATGGATGATAAATCAAGCTAAGAGAAGAGGATAAGAGTTGTTGGTAGTGATGGAAACAACACTATCTGAGACAAGATGGTGCAGGGAAAGACTTGAACAAATAAGTCAAGGTTTGTTCAGAGTTCAATAGAACAAGGCAGTTGTAAGTAACAACACCCACAAGCTAATAACTCTGGTCGTCAGCAGCTGATTAGGAAAGATCAACTCAATCCCAACCAACCTCCAGGTTCTCAATGAACCTGCCCAACTCTCCGCAATCAAGCACTTGAAGGGTACCAGATAACTGTGGGAGGCTGAACAAAACAAAAGCAATTTGTTTATGGAGCTCTAGAAGCAAATCAATAACGAATTTGAGCAAGAATATCCCAACACTTCTCAAGGAACTCAAGAATAGCGTGGCAAAATTCAACCTCAAAGAAGAAGGGAGGTATAACACTCCAGGTTTTAAGCTTAATAAAACCTCTTCAATCAAATGTGATTGGCTCCAGAAAGATGATCAAGGAGAGATCAAGACCAGTATGGTCGGAAAAAGGGATCAGAGTGGTATAACACACTCAAGAATCCAGACAGACAGGAATTCTTCTTCAACCAGCAAGGCTATTGGTTGGTGATAAGGATGAAGGTCACAAAGGACAGAGTTTGAGTATAGAGGCTCAAAGGATCAAGGGGCAATCATAGATATACCCGGATAAATGGCTCAGATAGGTGGGGAAGGATGCCCACAGATAAGTTGATTACAATGAAGGTCTTATTGGATGTATTGGATTCTCTGATGCTCTGATGATGGGATGCTGGGATGCTGGGATGCTGGGCCAAAAGGCAGGGGAGAGCCCCTCCTTATATGGGCAGGAGGCCCTGTTAGACTATATACAATGGATTCTACAAATAGAGTGGAAAAGGGAAGGCAACCATGTGGTCACTCGCCTTGGTCAAGGATCTGCCAAATGCTTGCGGGTGCGGTCGGGATGGATTCAGTAGATCATGGATGAGCGCCGCGCGACGGTAGCAATGAGGAGATTGGGAGGCGCAACGACAAAGACGAAGACACGCAACAACAAAGATGAGGACGTGCTATAACAACGGCGGAGATGACAAGCAACACGGATAAAGGACGCGCGACGCGCGCGGATGAAAGGAGCGCGGCGCGGCGCGGCGCGGCGCGGGTAAATAATGGTTTGGATGAGCCTGAGGATAAGTTGTTCGGCCGGGCGGTACGTTTGCGCAACAGTTTATGGATTGAGGTCTTAAGGCAGCCAGGGTGTCAAGGATGGGGCACCACACCGTAAATCCTAAAATATACACAACACCTCAATTTTGAATTAATTTTAGGTGTGAAACCTATACGTGATAATGTGTGTGAAATATTTAATTGAGCAAAAGCTCAATATTGGAACCGTAGTAGTTTGGTCTTTCTTTCCTTAATTATTTAAAAATATAAGGAGTTGGATTTCAAGGGTAGGGTCAGTGAGTGACCCTACCTAATGTTGGGTGACAAATTCATTTCTGTAATAATATTTAAGGTTTTCCTACTCCTTCCTAGGTTAATTCTGTCATTATTTTTTTATGTTATTTTTGTTACTTTTGCAGCTTGCTCTGCAATAGTAGCAAGCTGACAGCAATAGTAGCAAGCTGACAGAAATTGCTCACCAAACGGTCAAGGAAAAATCACAAAAGGAAGGTTGGGTGCAAGTTTTTAATCCATGCAACTCACAAAAAGGCAGACCCTTTGTGGAAAATATCCTGCAGAAATGATCAACATAACCATCAACCATCTCCACAACCCTCAGTTGATCCTCACCCCAGGACAATCTCTGGGGAAGCCTTAGTTAATTTAAAAGAAGGCATGAATTATGGGCTCAATACTATTCAACTGAATATAAAATTGAGCAAGATTAATGGTGGCAAAAATGTTGATGACCAAAGAATATATAGCACTAAGTGTAAGGTAGCCTTGCAGAACTAAAGGGAAAAAGTGTTATGAAGGTCCTCTTTGAACAACTTGGTAATTCAGGTTGGGTTCATTGAGCAAAATCCAGTGGAGTGGGTCACTTGGAGGCCCTTTTCTTGGCCCACCCCAAGTAATTAGAGCTTTGCAAAAAATTCCATCATATTGCTAAGTTGGATTGTACTAATAAAAAAAATAATTACAAAATCCCCCTATTTCATGTTGTAGGAATTACAGCCAGCAAAAAAACTCTTGGCTTTATAAAATGAGAAATTTTTTATTTCTACAGTTGGTCTTTAAATGCCTTGAAGGATCTGGCTTATGATCCTGAGAGACTTCCAAAATTCTTTGTGAAAAACTGTGCAAAAGCTCTGATTTGTGCTATAGAACAAGGTTTCCCTGAGTCAACAAGACATTTTTTCCAGTGGCACTTGTCTAAAAACATACAAGCAAACTTTAAAGTGCACTTTAATAATGACGTTGAAGGATGGCAAAGCTTTATGTATCTGGGGGCTAAGTATGGGGCCTCAAGAACCAAGGAAAATGCAGAGGCTAATGATGCAGAACTTAGAGCAAGTGCCAAATCACTTCCTCTACTGTTAATCTTACTATTTTTGGGTTGCTTACATTATGAGTTGTATGAAGTGTTTCTTGGAAGACCATGAGAATGTGTATATGGATCATAACATCTTCCATATCAAAGAGAAGTTTGTAACGGCTTGGACTTGCAAACACCATGACTTTGGAAATAAAACCACTTCTTGGGTTGAAGGGGCCCATGCTACTCTCCAAAAATTCATTGAAAATTCTTTGGGAAAAATGTTGGATGTTTGGAGAAACCCAGAGGGAGCATTTTTGAATCAAATTAAATTGGTTCAGGCTGCCCTTTAAAACTCTCAAAAAATTTAGGAATAGTTCTTCCCACTGAACTGTTACCATTGGGATGAAGTTGTCTTTAAAGGCAATTAAAATTTTTGTGGTGAAATTAGAGAGGTTAAAGTGGAACCATGATTGGGAAGTGTGCACCAAGTCATACTCCAAGACTATGGGTTTTCCCTGTTACCACCAGATAAGTGACCTACTAGAGTCAAGAGGATCTGTTGTGCCTGGGGATTTTCATCCTCAGTGGATGTTGAATTATGACCCTTGCAGTTCTAGTTCTGTAAGTTGGTTTGTTTGCAGAAAATAATCCTGCAAAATCCACATCATCTGCGCCTGGTAAACCGCTACCAAACTAGTTTCCCCCTGCAGAAGCCTCATTAACTGAAGTTTCCCCAACAGTGTTTCAAACCCCATCATTGGTTGGGACTCCAGGTGTATATCCTGCTAGTTGTACCTTCCCCATGACGTCTACCCACCCATAGCAGACCCTTCTGGTCATATTCTCCACAAACTCCTCCACATGCGGAGGCAACCCAGCATCTCTGATTGTGACTAAGTTCAACCTTTGAAGGTTGTGGACAATCTGCAGACTCTTCCCATCCTGTTTCAGTACCTCAAAAATTGGACTGGAATAACTAGAACAAGAAGGCTTGTACAGTCCCGTCCGCAATTTTTCCTGCACCAACTCTGTAAACTGATCCCTAACTGCTGCCGGAATAGGAATGGGCTTAACTTTCCAAGGGCCATGAGGCACCATAGGTATCTGGTAGGGGTCTGCAATTTATTGCCTGAGAAACCCCCCCCCCTCCGGACAAAAAGACAGTGCCTTCCTCTGAATTAAAACCACTGCCTTCAGCAGTTATACTTCCTCCTCTTGCAACCACCCCTCCACCCCAAAGTTGAGTTCCGCCATCTGCTCTTCCCTTAAGCCCACCAAATCCTTTTCCAGAATTGTGGTTGTCAACGGCAACTCATACGGATCCCGTGACAAATGGATAGGCCTCATTGGTTTGTTGAGGTCCTGTGGCCACACCTTCTTATAAACCAGTTTGTATTTTCCACCAAAAGTCCGCATTTTGATCAACTTTGATCCCTCAGTTGTTTCCTCCACTCATAATTGCCAACCTGCAACAAAATACGGGCTGCTCACAATTGTGGAACAAGGGTAGCTGCTTGTTCTGACACCCATCAGATGCCCATACAAGGAAGGAATCACTTCTGCTCCTACCCCTGCTCCCCTCATTGTTACACAAATTCTGGCTTTCCTCCATACCCACCAAAGTACGCTGCACCGCGCCACGGGGGTTCCTCCTTACTCCTCATCTGTTGAACTTCTGTGCAAAGATGGAGCCTTCTTTGCACAGGCCACATGGCTGACATCTAAAAATCCTCCCCTGCATTTTTGTGGCCACCTTCTGCAGACAGAAAGCCCTTCCAATGTTCCCATCTGACGCTCTTGGGCCAGCATATGGTCCTTTTGTATTTTTTCCCCAAGGCATCCCCAACAGTAAGGAGTTCCTCCCTAGTATATGGACGGAAGCCCAGAGATGCTCAGAAGGCAAAAAGGAATGGCCTACCAAGTATGACCTCTGACCCGCTTACTACCAAATACAACAGCAAAGCCAATACCTTAGCCACCTCTTTCATCTCTTTCTCCACTACCCCTTTGAACATGCATTTGAAACCTCCCAAGGTCTGCAACCTGATACTTGCCTTGTGCCAGACCAACCCCATGTCAGTTGCCAACTTCAATGGGAGAACATTTACCATTGAGCCTCTATCAACCATTGCCAAACACCTTTTGCATCCAATCTGCATTTCTATGTAGCCCATGTTAGAATTATTGGCCCACAAACTTATTCAAAGAGCAGTACTTAAAGCAAAAGGAATGCTGAGAAAATAATGTCTTATGATTGATCCTAAATATGAGGCAGAGGCAATGTCACAGTTGTTAATATGAATGAATCAGTGAATGAATGGATGGAAAACAGCAGGGAGAAGAGCTCCTTAAATAAAAAAGATGGTGCTCATGTGGAGCTCATGTAATGACAAGCAAAAGGCAAAAATTCCGCCCCAAATGGGCTCTACAGGCTCTACAAGCATTGTTACTTGGTTTGGGCTTACTCACCCCACTTGGCATTAGTCCCTGAACCCTTTTCCACCAGGTGGTACCGGTCAACTTGGTGTTTCCACCCTTACTTGGCTGAAACAGCCCTTGTTGCTGTTCAGACCCTGGCTGGTTGTCTATTACAATCAGCCCTTTTACCCGGTTACAATTCCCTCTTGACCGTATTGGTCCTTATTACCAACTCACATGTCTGGTTGCCTCCTGAAACCAGCCCCTGGCCCTCAGATTGGCCAGGGTGGACCCAGAAACACTCTGGGTCTGTTCAAACTTACAGGAGGGGGGGTGTAACCAGCGGACATGCATGCCCCCCCCCCCTCTCTCTCACAATCCCTGGAGAGAGCGGTCAAATCCCCCCCCAGGGAACCCTGGATGTCAATACCACCCAGGGCATCAAGAAAATGGTTGGGCTGGGCAGTGGTCAAGCCCACCCAGCCCCAGGTCACCTCCCCCTTGGTAACAGGGGGGGGGGAGATGGCCCCTGAAACCTATTCATTGCCACACATGAGGTTGGGGGGCTGATCAGGTCCCCTCCCACCTTGCTGGTTGCCTTGTTGCGGCTGGCCTGGCTGGTTCACACATGAGGTGGGGGGGTGATCAAGTCCCCTCCCACCTTTCCAGTTGCCTTTTTGCAGCCAGCCTGGCTGGTTGAGGACCAGCCAGCCTCCTCTCCCCCTTGCAACCAAGTGAGGGGAGGGAGGGAGGCAGGGGCTGCCAGCCCCCAGGGCTGCAACTGACCAAGCAACGCGGCTGGGGCTGCGGCCCTGCACTGCCCCATACAACGGCCCTGCGCGGTCCGTTGGGCCCCAGAGAGAAACAAGCATCCTCAAGCGGGCCGCAAAACGGGGGGTGGCCCCAATGGACCTCCAAGGCCCCCAAAAGCCATAAAATACATACTTTGGTGGGCCAGCCCGTCTGGACAAGTATGTCCAAAATGAACCTTAAGCCCAGTTATGCCCAAATAAACCCGTCTGGCTAGGGTGGACCATCCACCCTGGCGGGCCTGTGTTCCAAAAGACCTGGAAAATGTGTTTTGTCGCCCAAATGTGCAAACCAATAACATCCACATAGGCCCACGTGGCACACATGATGTCCAATGGGCCATGGAGGCCTATTTGTGCATCCCATTTGGATTACACACTAATATGCACATTACCTGAGTGCATCTGTATTTTAACAGCCCAAAGGTCACATCATAGCGTTGCTTTCTCCCAGAACTTCCACCCCTGCATTGAGAGAACCAACCTTTGCCTCTTCCTTGGGTTTTGGGTTGTCCTCCTTACTACCTGTAAACTAATTAAAGACCACAACCATCTCCTCCGCCATTACTGGTGAGATTGCCTCCAGCTCTTTCAAATTTAGGGAAACCAGATGATCCACTCTGCAAATCCTCTTTGATACTTCTCCAGCCCTCCTGTGGGATCCACCCTTTTTTACTATCACCGCCTGCTCCGGATTTTTTGCAGGGGTAGGACCATCTATGTCCATTCTCCTCTTGTTGGAGAAGACGGCCCTAACCTCTGCCAAAACCTCCGGGGGTTTCCTAGTTAGAGGAAACACATAACTTTCCAAGGTTGTTGCCTTGTTCTTCTCTGCCGCCACCGCTTGAGCCAGATCTCTTGGTGAAGTTTGATCTGGCAAGTCCAGTATAGGTTCTCCTGAAGGGTAAAAACACTCCCTTCCATTCATCTTAAATATCCTGCTCCGCAAACCCACACTCAGGTCTTTACACAACCTTTTAAGATGGCTGTATTCCCAACAGTAGTAGCATCCAAATACACAAGGCTTTCCTTTGTTTCTTGGTGGCGCCCTTGATGGTGCCTGAGTCAGCGCATGCATTGTTGTTGCTTTTGGTGGTTCTGGAGCTTTTCCGGCTGGATTTGCCATAGCTTTCTGCCAGAAAAGACGCATATCTTTAAACATTTCTGTCATTTTGGCAGTTTCTTTTTGAATTAACAGCCTCTTTACCCTCTTCAACTGAATTTCCCCCTTTAAAAGAATCTTTGGGTCTTCCTCCATGAGTTCTACAAGTTCCAACTCTCCAAAGGCCATTGCGCAGATGTCCTTCATGTCTGGGAGTAGGGTTACCCCTCCATCCCACAACCTGCAAATTAATCCCGCGTTGTATAGCTTTCTATGGACACTTCCGCGCAAATTCAAGCTAAGCCCCTGCATGAAGGTCCTTTTTACTGAACCAGTATGCTCTGTCAAAAATCTTGTTGCGGACTGGGTACTTTAGAATGCAATCAAATGAGGAACAGTACACACCAAACAATTTCCTTGAGGAAAAACCTCCTTCCCTTGCTGTTTCTGTTTCAAGATGCTCAAGATCCACTTCCCAGAACCTCTGCTATTTTCAAACCGGTTTCTCCACTATTTCCCTCTGCAAATTCTTCCAATCCTGCTCACTATAACCCTCCATATCCTCCACATCCAGCAGATCTTCATCATCCGGAACAAAATTGACTATCTGCCAAACCCAATCTATGTGGTTTGCACTATCACTGTTGGCAACATTCTTGAACAGTTCCAGCAACTGGTGGATATCCTACAGACAAAACCTAAAGCTGGGATAGTACCTTTGCCTAATCTTTTTTCCGCTACCCCCTGCTCCTCTGGCAACTCAAGCGCTGCATATGTTGCTTTTCCACCTGTGGTTTCCCTTGGAGGCGGCCCCATCAGACTTGTGGTCTGATGCAGAGCACTTTGATAGATTGGTGCACTGCCGGATGCTGCCTGTAAATGGGTTTGAAGGGTGTTTCCCGTTCCGGGCTTGTAATCTCCAATCATAATTGACATATTTGGGGTAAAAAAAAGAAATAAAAAATATAACTCTGCGGATGGTACCAGGTCTTAACAGAGAAAAGATGTTCCCAGACAGACCCCCAATTTGTCAAAAGAGATTACTTGTTCTGTGAAATTCTCCGCAACAACCTCACTCCAATTTCTGGGAAGCCCAAAAGCCCTTGATTTAAACTCCTGGCGCCCGCAGCAGTTTAAGAATCACTTCCAAACCTTATTCTGTTATCCGCAAAACTATCCCCCCCTCAATGGTAAGCACTAAATCTAACTTGCAATGAATTAATAGTAAATAAACAAAGTGTACTCCACAAAAGGCTTCCACTTGAACTATTTCCTAATTAAGACTCCAAGTACTCAAGCTGGTAATCCCGCTTTTCAAAGCAAAGAAAATAATAGTAAAACTCTTTTATTGTCCGCCATCTAAGGTAATAATCCAATAATATTCTTATTTTTGATAATTCCCCCTCTTCTGGGTAAGGGAAATTTCCTCCTTATATATTTACAACTCCAAAAAAATGAAATACTCCAAAAAGAATGTAAACTACAAAAGAAGGACCCCTCCACTAACCGCTGTAAGACTCCAAACGGTGCTAGGCCGTGGAAGTTCTGTGGAGGGGAAAGGTGCTGTTTAGGCTGCCCTCCTGAGTGTTACAAAAATATTTAAATGTAACCAAGATCAAATTCCAGAACCTGGTAAACGGGGGACCAAATGTAAGAGGATAAAGATTATAGTTGTCAGTAGCTGGGAAACAACACTATCTGAGGCAAGATGATTTTGGGAAAAACTTGAATAGAAGGAGTCAAGAATTGTTCAGAGTTCAACAAGACAAGATGATTGTGAGTGACAGCGCTCGCAAGCTAACAGCTCTGGTTGTCAGCAGAAGCTTAGGAAAGATCAACTCAATCCCAAACAACTTCCAGGTTCTCAATGAACCTGCCAAACTCTCCACAATCAAGCGCTTGAAGGGTGCCAGATAACTGTGGGTGGCTGCACAAGACAAAGCTTAATTTTTTGAAGAAGCTCTAGAAGCAAAACAATAACTGATTCAAACAAGGATAACCCAACACTTCTCAAGGGACTCAAGAGTAGCTTGGAGGAATTCAACTTCAAAAGGAATGAAGGGAGGTTTAACACTCCAGGTTTTAAGCTTAATAAAACCTCCTCAGTCAAACTGACTTGTTCCAGAAAGATAATCAAAGGATGATCAGGACAAGTATGGTCGGATAGAGGGATCAGGAGTGGTGTAACACACTCAAGAATTCAATTAGTCAATTCTTCTTCAAACAACAAAGCTATTGGTTGGTGATTAGGATCAAGGATCAATGGTTTGAGTATGGAGGCTCAAGGATCAAGGGGCAATCATAGATATACCCAAATTTTTGTCTCAGATAAAGGGGAATGAAGACCCCACGGATGATGTATTTCAAGAGGATACTGATGATCTTAGGATGTGGTTTGTGTTAGGATACCATGTGCTGATCTGATGTGGTGTAGGATCTTCTGAGTTTCCTCCAAAAGGCAGGGGAGAGCCCCTCCTTATATGGGCAGGAGGCCCTGTTAGACTATGTACAAGGGATACTACAAATGGAGCGGATTTTTTTTTTTTTTGATTTTCAGATTTTTAGGTGATCAGAAAAATTTGATCACGCAGGCCTGTGGAAATCCAGCCTGCCTGACTGGGGTGGGATCTATCTTCATCCCTTCACCTATCCTGCGTCTGTCCATGGACGGACACGCGCGACAATACCAGAATCACCCCCCCCTTGCCCAAAGGCGGAAGGGGTGGGAAAGGAAAACGGATCAGACCGCCCGCGGGCGGTAAACAACACTCTCCACCCCCACCCCAAGATGGAAGGGGGTGGGAGAGTCCCAGGAAGGGTGATGGATTGGTTGGGGAGCGGCTGGGGGATCAGATGGGGAATCAAGTTTGGTTTGGAATTGGGGGATAACTTGGATGCAGAAGACAAGGAGTGATCCTGAACGGGAACAAGATTGATTTTTTTGATGATAACTTGAACAAGAAACCCACCAATGAAGCCTAAGACTCAAACCTCTCGCATCATCCGGTTAGATCTGAGCAAGATGAGGCTGATGATGGTATTGATGATCTTGAGACCCCAAGCGTTGACTTGGGTGATGAGTTTGACATCAATCTTATTGGGTGAGACCTCTTGTTTGAGCCTAGAAAGAACTCTGAGACCACCATCCAAGATGTTTTGACGAGAGATGACGGATTGAGGATTGACATTAATCTGGCGACTGGAAGATGATAAAAGGCTTGAGGGACATTTGCTTGTTCTGAGGTATTGCTTGGATAGTAATCCATACTTGGTCTGTACTTGACACCAGAGACAAGAGACTAGATTGCTGACTGATAGGATGGCCCAATTTGATCTAAATCTAGAGTAAGGGCTCCTGAGGTTGGATGGGTTAGGTGGGAGTGATTGGAAGGAATGATGGGGATAGAGATCATAGGAATGGAGAGTCTTGGGCGGAGCAGGTCTTGGCCCGCGCGTTCGGCCAAAAGGAAGGGGGGAACAACAAGAGAAGGAATCAAACGCAGTGTCTAGATGGTGAGGCCATGAAGGCCTGTCCTAGACCAATGGGACAAAGGGATGTTTGAAAGGATGAGGAAGTTGGAGAACTGATACTGAAAAAGAAATTCCGTTTTTTTTTTCGACACTCTGGTTCAGGATGTCCAAATTTGGTCACCACATCTCTCCACAACTTACAGACTGTCCCTAGTCTGCATCTGAGCTTGATGTCATAAAAAAAGAAAGGAAATATGATCAAACACAAGAAATTGCCATTTGAACTTGAGGGTGATTAAAAAGAATATCTTGATCCATCCAAAGAAGATCTTCTAGAGTTGACTGCCATAAAATGAAGAAGGCGTCCCAGTTGCTCACGTATGTGGGATAAAGTAGATTTCACAACAAAAAACGCAGCTGATGACCCTGGTGGTGCACAATTGGGAGGACTTACTTCTGATCAAAGTTGCCTCTACAACAATGAAATTTCTTGACCTGATCATCAGAGAACCTTCTGTCCATCTGAGTACCATCCAGTTACTCCAAAAGATATGATCCACCTCTGACTTGATGGACCACTTGATAAGGACCATTCCAGCAATTGGAAAAAAGCTTTCCCCACTGAGTTTCCAAGGATTGGTTGTAATCTAAAACTAGATCACCAGGATTCAAGGGGTCCCTGACTTGATTGGAATGCTTATCCTCCCAATACAGGGCTGATTTTTCCCTTGACTCCATCATTTTCTGATAAGCTTTGTCACAAACATCTTCACTTTGCTCCAGTTGCTTGGATCTGGCAACCAATATATCAGTGGTGGAAGAAACCTTTTCCCAAGAAATACCTAAGAAAGATTCCATTTCCAGATCAAGAGGAAGGACAGCCCTTTGTCCAAAGATAATTTTGTAAGGCAAGTAGCCAGTGGTTTGTTTAGTTGAGATTTGATTGGAGAAGAGGACCAGAGGAAGAAATTTGCGGCAATTCTTTCCACTTTCACCGGCCAACTTGACAAGAGCAGCCTTCAGAGGGTCATGGCCTCTTTCCACCATGCCTTGTCCTTCAGGATAATAAGGAGTGGTCACCCTATGTTGACCAGGAAGCAATTGGATCATTTTGGCCAGTTTGCCACCAAACTCAGAGCCACCATTGGTTGAATAAGATTGAGCCAAGCCATAACTCATTGTCCAAGTCTTTTAAAGGAAAGCTGCTACTGATTCAGAGCTGAGGTTCTTAAGAAATTTTTCTTCAACCCATCCATAAAAATCATCTCTAGCCACAATGAGGTACTTAGCTCCACCAGCCTTAATGTGAACCACATCCATAGAAATCCTTCCAAAGACAGTGGAATCTCCAGTGGGATAATGAATTTCAGCCGGGCGCCTAAGATCACGTTTCTGACATACTTCGCAACTCTTGCACCATTGAGAGACTGATTTCTTCAAAGATGGCCACCAGAATTAATTGGATATATGCCGATAGGTCTTGGTTTTGCCGCAATTCCCAAGGCCTTCATGGAGACTTTTGAGGATTGAATCTTGCTTAGCGGGGATTGTGACAACAATTAGAGCACAAGGATTGCCTCTTTTCATAAGCCTAGTACCTTGGACAAAGAAATTGGAGGACTTCCTTTTGAGTGATTGGAAATCTTCAGCGGAGAGATCAGGAGGCCTTTGGAGAGTGGAAAGGTACTGCTCTAATTTTAGCCAGAAACCTTGTTGGAAGCCAGAATAATCTTGGGAGGAAAAGATGAAGACTGGACAAATTAAAGGCTCCTCCTTGTCAAAGTCCGCTCCAACATCCAATTCTTTGTCTCCAAGGGGGCATTGGGATAAACCATCAGGCATGGTGAAGGATTTTCCAGGCCTATGAACAATATCAAACAAGAAAAGCTGGATAAAGGCCACCCAATGGGTCATAGGAGCATTTGGGAGGCTGGGGGCATTGATCATTTTGATGATGGATTGTGCGTCAACTTGTAACTCAAAGTGTTGACCCCAGAGGACAGTTTGGAGTTTCTTCAACATCCAAGCCACGCCACAGAGTTCCAGTTTTGGTTGGGAGTATCTGGATTCTACATCTGAAAATAACAAGGATTCATAGAGAGAAGGATGGTCCCAACCATTTTCATCTTCCTGGGTGAGGACAGCCCCAACAGATTGATAACTGGAATCAACAGCCAATTTGATCTTGCCAGCTCCCGGTCTGTAAGTGATCTTCCTCAAGACTATGTCTTTGCCAACCATCATTTTAAGCCTCTGAAAAGAATGTTCACAATCTTGGTTCCAGATCCAATCAGCATCTTTTCTTGTCAGGCGACGTAGGGGAGCACAGATTTTGGATAGAGATTGGATAAAAATTCAAACATAAGTGACAACACCTAGAAAACCCCTGATTTCAGTTGGGTTGATGGGAGTAGGCCAAGAGAGGATTTTGTTGATCTTGGATGGAGCCATCCTTCTTCCTTCCTTTCAGACCACATGACCAACAATTCCCAGAGCAGGGACACAGGCAGCCAATTTGGATCCAGAGACAGTGATGCCAGATTCTTTGATTTGGAACAGGACCCTTTCAAAGTGGTTGCATATTCCCAGATAAATCAACGGATTCCTGAATTCCAGGGTAAAAGATCATTGTTATAGTCAGAAACTGGTCCTTTAATTATTCCATTGTCAATAAAGATACCAGCATGATCAGGGATTTCATCCTGGAGGATCCAAACCATCTGAGCCTGATAGACTGCAACCAAGTTGGTGGCGCCTTGAGGCAATGGAGTAAGTTGGAAACAACCAAGAGGAGTATTGAATGTGGTGAGAGGGAAAGAAATTGGATGTAAGAACCGTTTTTCATAGCCACCCATAATTTCACCTAGACCATAGCAAGCTCTCCCAGAGAAGGATTCAACAAATTCTTCAGTAGCAGGGGGAATACCAGAGTCTTTAATAGTAACCTTATTTAGTGGCTGGAGATCATGAACTATTCTAAGTTTACCATTACTTTTAAGTACACAGAAAACAGGACTGGAATAGCTAGAAGTTGACTGTTCATATAAACCGGTTTGGACTTGTTCCTGGACCAACTTGATGAACTCGTTGACTTTGGCAGCAGGGATTGGGATCTTTTTCTTTTGCCAGGGATCATGTTCTACTACAGGAATGATATAAGGCAGACCATAGGACTCTTTCAAGAGAACTCTCTCTTCTTCACAGAAGACAATAGCTTTTTCCCTAAGAGCCAAGACATTTTTTATCAAATACAGCTCATCAGGTAGAAGCCATCCATCTGGTCCAAAGTTGACTACTCTCAGATGTTCTTCAGTGACACGGCCAGAAGGGATGAATGGACCAGCGAGAGATTGAGGTAAACCACAGTAAGTATTGCGGGATAGAGGAGGACACCTAACAGGAGGATTGAGATTGAGAGGCATTGGTTGGTTGACTGGTTGGATTTTACTGGCAACTGGTTTATATTTGGAGGCAAAAGAGAGCGGTTCTTGTTTTTGCCAAGAGTTGACCAGAGAGATCTTACTACAAGGATTGAGACCAAGTTCTAACGCCTTCCAAGTTTGATGTTCCGCAACGTTTTTGAAAGGTGCCTTTTCCATAAAAGAATTCCCAGGGGATAATGCATTGCTCACATGTGTGGCACAAGGTAGGGTTTTGAAAATGATAGTAGTAGGATACCCTGGTGGTGCACAATTGGGAGGACTTACTTCTACCCCAATTTGCCTCCACTGAAGCCCATATTCTTCCATACCAAGGCCACCAAAAATAGGATCAAGATTGGGATCTAGTTTGGACTCATTGCCGAGATTCAAACCGGAACTGAGAGAAGGTTGATTAGGAATAAGAGTACAAGGAAAAGAAGAAACAACAGATGAAGAAGAAATATTTTTGAATTTTTCCGTTTTGTTTTGTTTTTGATTTTTGATATTTTTGAGATCAGAGGAAATCGTTAAAAAGAAAGAGAAATAGGCCTTGGGGATGAGGGTTGACCCTTGAGTTGAAGTTTGAGGCTGAAAAGAACTACAACTATTAGTAGGATCAACTACTCCCATAAAAAATGGAAGGAACTGGAACTATCCTTCTGTTTAGGAAAATGACTGGGGAAATCTCTTTCCCAGCAACTAGAATCCAAAGAACAAAGAGGAACCTCAATTTTTCTACCATCTGAATTGGGGAGGAGGATTCTCTCCCCAACTTGATTGGAAAACATCAGAGTTGCTCCAAAATCAATTAGGAAAGGTCAACCCAAGATCATAGGTCCGTTCAAGCGTGTGATCCAGAAATGACAAGTTCCCACAATGTTTCAGTCAATCCGGACTGGAACTTCTTCAAAAATTCCAACCAATTTGCAAGACTGATTCCCTATTCCATAAACTGAAGAGGTGAAGCTGACCCTAGGGCTGAGTTTAAGTTTACAGGCCATAGCATCCGAGATCAAGTTGAGCTGAGAGCCAGAGTTGACAAGGAGCAAGACCATTTTAGCTGATTCACCAAGATGGCAGGGAAGAAAACCAAGAGGACATGAGTAAAGAATAGACTCAGAAGAGGGATCTGTTCCACAAGAGTCCTCTATCAAAGTTCCAGAGGAGACCTTGAGTTCCTCAGGACCAATTTCCACACGTTGACGCGAAACCCATTTCTTCATTCCTTCAGCAACAGATGGAGAGATTGATAGGAGTTCAGCCACAGATAAATCAGGAAATTTAAGATCAGAAATTTTCTTCAATACCCCTTCCACAGCATTAGGGTGATCTTTAGAAATTCCCCTCTCAAAACAAACTTTGGGCTGGGTGGAGGGAGGAAGATTGGGTGAAACAGAAACAGGATCAGGGGATTGAGGAGGTTTAATAGATGAGGGAGAAGGATCAGGGTGATCTTGAGACCTTTCCATGAGTGGCTCTTTTTCCACCTCCATGTCTTCTACATCAGAAGAGGGCTCAGGTTAGGATTGTTGTTTGGGTGGTTTTTGGAGGATTGAGGTTGGCAGGGAAGGAGCTTTATGAGGTTTGGGCTCCTCATGTTGCTTCCTTGCTGGATCGGATTGGTAATTACCAACCAGAGAGGAGGAGGAAATAGCTGGGGGATACCAGGGTTGAAGAGTACCACAAGAAGATTGGAAATCCACAGAAGCCAAAGATGCCTTCATAGGAGGGGGTGGCTGGTAAGAGGCCACCACATGAAAAATGGGGCAAGATGAATCAAAGGGGATTAGGTAACCATTAGGAAGAAAAAAGTTATTCCCTTTTTGCTCTACCAATTTCTTGTCTTTGTCCTTCTGGAGTTTGAGACATTGACCAGTTCCATGTCCTTTCCTGTGGCAATAATAGCAGACTATAGTATTTTTAGGAACAGCACTAGAAGTTTTAGGAACATCAAGAGAGGAGATCTTTTGATCCATTTTGTTTTAAAAGGCTTTAAGCAGTTTAGTGATCTTGTCCATTGTAGCGTTTTCTTGGTTAGGCTGAGGGTTCTTGGGCCTGCAATCAGATTCCATTTTATTCATGATCTTGTTTGACTCTTTGAAAGAGGGGGCATGGACTGGTTCAGCGGTCTTAGACTTTTCAAAAGTGAGGGCTGTTTGAACTTTCATAACTTTATCCACCACTCCCCTAAGGATAAGGAGACCAGGGAGCTTGAATCAATTATCCCTGGGAGTGACCATGGATCCAGACTCAACCAGTTTGTCCTTGATCCTTTCCTGTACTCCAAGAGAAGAAAATTGGAAAAATCAGACTAAAATTTTGTCCACTGTGTCAATGTGATTATTTTGGAAAAGATAGGATTGGATGGGATCCAAAATTTCCTAAAGGACTGATAATTGGAAGCTGAAGCCACACTGCCATTGGAGATCCACTGGGAGACAAGGTTATCTAGCTCCTGCAAATTAAATTGTGCCAAATATATTTTTCCCCAATAAGCCAACATTGCTCCCTGGAGCAGGGTCCAGTTATGCCATTCAAAACCTTCAAACAACTCAATGATTTCCATAACTTCATCAGAGGAGATAAAAAACTGTAACTGGTAGGCCATATTGAATTTGCTAGCCCCATCCACCAAAGCAGCCATCTTGTACAAGTCAAAGAAGCATTCCACTTTTGTCCCATTTAATCCTAAGTTCTTGTTCTGGGGCTTGATCTTAACCATCTTAGGACAAGTAGAAGAGTTGCTGGTGGATTCCATATTGACAAAGTTTCCTAAAAGATCCAACAAACGGATTTCCAAAGTGGCTCACAAATGTGGCAAGAGTAGGGTTTCTTGGAAAACAACAAGTATCTTGCCCAGGTGGTGCACAATTGGGAGGAATTACTTTTAAAACAAGTTTCCTCCACGGATCTAGATGATGACAGAAAAAAAAGAAAGAGATTGGGTTTCAAAGTTTTATGATTGCTGGGACTGTAAATCCCAAGGTTGCTGGTTTGATCCCGGCCTGGGGTACCAAATGTAAGACTCCAAACGGTGCTAGGCCGTGGCAGTTCTGTGGAGGGGAAAGGTGCTGTTTAGGCTGCCCTCCTGAGTGTTACAAAAATATTTAAATGTAACCAAGATCAAAGTCCAGAACCTGGTAAACGGGGGACCAAATGTAAGAGGATAAAGATTATAGTGGTCAGCAGCTGGGAAACAACACTATCTGAGGCAAGATGATTTCGGGGAAAACTTGAATAGAAGGAGTAAAGAATTTTTCAGAGTTCAACAAGACAAGATGATTGTGAGTGACAGCGCTCGCAAGCTAACAGCTCTGGTTGTCAGCAGAAGCTTAGGAAAGATCAACTCAATCCCAAACAACTTCCAGGTTCTCAATGAACCTGCCAAACTCTCCACAATCAAGCGCTTGAAGGGTGCCAGATAACTGTGGGTGGCTGCACAAGACAAAGCTTAATTTTTTGAAGAAGCTCTAGAAGCAAAACAATAACTGATTCAAACAAGGATAACCCAACACTCCTCAAGGGACTCAAGAGTAGCATGGGGGAATTCAACTTAAAAAGGAATGAAGGGAGGTTTAACACTCCAGTTTTTAAGCTTAATAAAACCTCTTCAGTCAAACTTGACTGGTTCCAGAAAGATAATCAAAGGATGATCAGGACCAGTATGGTCGGATAAAGGGATCAGGAGTGGTGTAACACACTCAAGAATTCAATTAGTAAAATTCTTCTTCAAACAGAAAAGCTATTGGTTGGTGATAAGGATCAAGGATCAAGGGTTTGAGTATGGAGGCTCAAGGATCAAGGGGCAATCATAGATATACCCAAATTTTTGTCTCAGATAAAGGGGAATGAAGACCCCACGGATGATGTATTTCAAGAGGATACTGATGATCTTAGGATGTGGTTTGTGTTAGGATACCATGTGCTGATCTGATGTGGTGTAGGATCTGCTAATGGTCCTCCAAAAGGCAGGGGAGAGCCCCCCCTTATATGGGCAGGAGGCCCTGTTGGACTATGTACAAGGGATACTACAAATGGAGTGGAATTTTTTTTTTTTTTTTTTGATTTTCAGATTTTTTGGTGATCAGAAAAATTTGATCATGCAGGCCGGTGGAAATCTGGCCTGCCTGACTGTGGTGGGATCTATCTTCATCCCTTCACCTATCCTGCGTCCGTCCATGGACGGACACGCGTGACAATACTAGAATCACCCCCCCCTTGCCTGAAGGCAGAAGGGGTGGCAAAGGAAAACGGATCAGACCGCCCGCGGGTGTCTGTGGGTGGTAGACAACACTCTCCACCCTCACCCAAAGATGGAAGGGCGTGGAAGAGTCCCAGGAAGGGTGATGGATTGGTTGGGGAGCGGCTGGGGGATCAGATGGGGAATCAAGTTTGGTTTGGAATTGGGGGATAACTTGGATGCAGAAGACAAGGAGTGATCCTGAACAGGAACAAGATCAATCTGATTGATGATACCCTGAAAAAGAAAGCCACCAATGAAGCCTAAGAATCAAATCTCTTGCATCATCCGGTTAGATCTGAGCAAGATGAGGCTGATGATGGTATTGATGATCTTGAGACCCCAAGTGTTGACTTGGGTGATGAGTTTGACATCAATCTTATTGGGTGAGACCTCTTGTTCAATCCTAGTATGAACTCTGAGATCACAATCCAAGATTTTTTGAAAAGAGATGACGGAATGAGGATCAACATTAATCTGGCAACCAGAAGATGATAAAAGGCTTGAGGGACGTTTGCTGGGTCTGAGGTATTGCTTGGATAGTAATCCATACTTGGTCTGTACTTGACACCAGAGACAAGAGACTAGATTTCTGACTGATAGGATGGCCCGATTCAATCTAAATCTATAGTAAGGGCTCCTGAGGTTGGATGGGTTAGGTGGGAGTGATTGGAAGGAAGTATGGGGATAGAGATCATAGGAATGGAGAGTCTTGGGCGGAGCGGGTCTTGGCCCGCGCGTTTGGCCAAAAGGAAGGGGGGAATGACAAGAGAAGGAATCAAACGCAGTGTCTAGATGGTGTGGCTGTGAAGGCCTGTCCTAGACTAATGGGACAAAGGGATGTTTTACAGGATGAGGAAGTTGGAGAACTAATACTGAAAAAGAAATTCCCTTTTTTTTTCCACACTCTGGTCCAGGGTGTCCAGATTTGGTCACCACACTGCCTCCGTGCATTCCGCACTGATCTTCCTTACCAATAGGCAAGTCCTTTACCCAATCCAATTAATTGCAGTAGGTTTGGTGATCATGTGACCAATCTTCCCTGACAGTTGAGTTGTGCCAAGGCATAACTAACAACAGATCCGCATTGATCTTCCTCAGCGGATCACTCTTGGTCCCGCATGTAGCATACTACAGATTCCCAACAATCCGCATGCTGCCTCCTCATATTCGGTGTTGATTGCCTCATACTCTGGAAACCTCAGTGCATAATCAATAATTGTCCTAGTCTCTACTAATTAGCCTTGATCAGATGCTTCTGCCCATTTAAATTCATAATTGCGGAGGGAACTTATTTTTGACCACATTTTTTGTATGCAAAAGGCAAAAACTCCAGCCCATTCTTGCCTTTTTGCCACAGAATGCACGCGCTGCACCAATGCTTAGCCACTGACTTTTGTACTCCATATTTGAGAGTCTGCCAACACGCTCCTCCTGAGCCTATTGTCCTGCGGAGTTCCAACCAATGTTGAGCTGCTCCCATCCAAATGTCTTGTGCTGATCCTACTTGCCTCCAGGTCTATAAATAACCATCAAACTGTTGCAAAACCCTCATCAGAGTGAGAAGAAGAAGAAGATTCCGGTAAGCTTTCATCAAACCAAGAGACTGAGCAAGATGACAAGACTAAGATCCAAGCCAAGTTAATCAATCAATACGTCTCACTCCCTTCAAGCCTCCCTTGATACTCTCCAAGCCCAATGAGGACCCTGCATCTGTTGGGTAACTCAAAATAGTTCCTGGACCAATTTCTTTCCCATCCCATCCAATTTCCAATGAGCCACCACTTCCCTCAGAGCTGGGAGACTTGCTCAATGACATCTGGGCTACAATTGCAGAAGTGATCTCAAATCAATTACACCAAATATCCCCCAATACATTGATCAATCAAGAATATTTTGATTAAATCACTTCTCAATTAAAAATCAAGCCTAATCAGCTTGATAATAAAATCAATGTGTGTATTTTTTGTTTTATTTTAATCTTCCTCCACCTCTATTTATCATTTGTTTGTTATCTTGTTGCTTTAAACTAACTTTCTCTGTCAGCTTTCTACTATTGCAGAGCAAGCTGCAAAAGCAACAGAAATAACATAAACAAATCATAAAATTAACCTAAGAAGGAGTATGAAAACCAGAAATATTTTTGCAAAAATGAATTTTTCACCCAAAATTAGGTAGGGTCACTCACTGACACCACCCTTGAAATCCAACTCCTTATATTTTTAAATAATTAAGGAAAGAAAGACCAAAATACCATGGCACCACTTATGAAATTTTTGGGCTATTAAATATTTCACGTATCGTCACGTATAGGTTTCACACCTAAAATTCAGTCAGAATTGAGGTATTGTGTATATTTTAGGAGTTACGGACGGAAATGTGTTCTTTCAAAATTCCCACACACAGCCGCGGAAGCCAATACACCCGCGTATGGCTGAGCTACAGCACTGTCACCCTGTCAAAGCCATGTACGCATCCCCTGGCCTCTGAAAAGTATGCAGCCGCCGGACTACAGGTTGACAAAGTGACAGGTGGCCGGAGAAACCTAGGTACTGGGTAAACATGCTACAACCCACACAGGAACATTCTAAATATTTAATAAATGTTCCTGTGGATAGTAGATAGTCTAAAATACATAAAATTATATAAAAATACCTGAATAACCTTTATACGTATTTTTCATTAAAGATAATTCAAAGTACCAAAAATGTCAAAAATAAGATAATGACTACTTCTAAAAAAATATTAAAATACTTCAGCAGACTATTATGAATATTTCTAGACATCAATATTTTTGTGACATATTAAGAAAACTAATGATGTAAAAACATTACATGAATACCCATGAACTATATTTTTAATTAATTATTTTATTAAATCAACTGAAATTTGAAAATAAGGAGTAAAATCAATATCATGAATTTACTCCAATTATTTAATACATAATGAGAACTCACCTGAAATCAGAATATCCCTAGGAATTTCTATCAAAATAATCATTAACTTCCTGGGAACATTTACTAAGGATAATGAATTAAATAATAAATAAAAAGGACAGATTAGTGTTATTCACACATCCAAACATCAATTATAAAGTAGAATAATTCCCATAAACCGTGGAATTAGATGCTACCCGTGCTACAGCACCAAGAACACGTAACAGGCTACCACTGGGTACCCTGCTAGCCTCAGTTTACTTCCCTTTGAGCCCCTGTACCCCTCAGAAGGACAATATTGGGACTCCAAAAGCTATAAATAAAGGGCTCTTTTGAGGATGTTGATACCCAGAGACCGAGTTATATTTATACCCACACACCGTGCCAAGGTAATCAAATACTTATAAGAGATAATTAAGTGATTTATGGCTTTAGTCTGATTAATAATATCCGTCCCCAACCCTTTTCTTATCAATTTAAACTTCTGAAAAACCTTATAACCCCAGTATACAGGTTTAACCCATCAGTGCACGTCCCAAACAGGTACCCAAAGGATTTAATAATATACCAGTGAGTCTTATTATCTTTTCTCTGTTGTGGAAGATTGGTTATCAAGCCCTGCCACTCCACCTTGTGTTTTATATACATATTATCTTTGGGAAAAATATCCTTTAAGAACATAAATTAAAGGTTCCCAAGTAACCAGGCCTACGTTTTTTCATACTGAATTCCCTGAAGAGAGGTGTTAAAGATCCCCAATATAATTGTTTCCTCTCTATAAAAATATATAATAATCAATTTATCTATATTGATTTATAACAATAAACCATATCCAAACCAATTAACCTTGCAATAAGCTTTATCCAAATATTTTAAGGATTTTTGCTGCATTTATTGAATAATATATTTATTATTTGTTCTATCACCTCTGGTAGATAAAGGATAGCAAGTATCTTGGAATCCAGGAGGCTGGAATTCTCCTGGTTGATTGCATATCAGGAGCTTGAGATTCTTGCAGAAAATTGCCAAGAATACTCAATTAGACCACATGCACTAAGAATTGTGCAAGAACATTGGAATGATGCCAGTTGGTAAGCATGTTTTAAATTCATCCCATCTCCACTCCTCCAAAGCATAATTATCCTCAATTCTTGATCCTTCTTCTATCCTTTGTTCTGAACCAAGGTTATTTTGGCGCAATCCAGAGCTCTTTTTTTCCCAACCTTAATGAAGATTTATTTTAATATAAACATTGTTGAAATTCCAATCTGTTGAGATTCCAATCCCGCGCGCTCCTCTCTTCTCCTGCGCCCCAACATGACAACCTACCAAGGACCCGGTGTAAGACTCCAAACGGTGCTAAGCCGTGGCAGTTCTGTGGAGGGGAAAGGTGCTGTTTAGGCTGCCCTCCTAGGAGTTACAATAATATTTTAATGTAACCGGAATCAAGGTCCAGAACCTTATGGATGAGAAATCAAACTAAGAGAAGAGGATAAGAGTTGTCGGTAGCGATGGAAACAACACTATCTGAGACAAGATGGTGCAGGGAAAGACTTGAACAAATAAGTCAAGGTTTGTTCAGAGTTCAATAGAACAAGGCAGTTGTAAGTAACAACGCCCACAAGCTAATAACTCTGGTCGTCAGCAGCTGATTAGGAAAGATCAACTCAATCCCAACCAACCTCCAGGTTCTCAATGAACCTGCCCAACTCTCCGCAATCAAGCGCTTGAAGGGTACCAGATAACTGTGGGAGGCTGAACAAAACAAAAGCAATTTGTTTATGAAGCTCTAGCAGCAAATCAATAACGAATTTGAGCAAGAATATCCCAACACTTCTCAAGGAACTCAAGAATAGCGTGGCAAGATTCAACCTCAAAGAAGAAGGGAGGTATAACACTCCAGGTTTTAAGCTTAATAAAACCTCTTCAATCAAACGTGATTGGCTCCAGAAAGATGATCAAGGAGAGATCAAGACCAGTATGGTCGGAAAAAGGGATCAGAGTGGTATAACACACTCAAGAATTCAGGCAGACAGGAATTCTTCTTCAACCAGCAAGGCTATTGGTTGGTTATAAGGATCAAGGTCACAAAGGACTAAGTTTGAGTATGGAGGCTCAAAGGATCAAGGGGCAATCATAGATATACCCGGATAATTTTCTCAGATAAGTGGGGAAGGATGCCCACGGATAAATTGCTTATGATGATGGGATGATAGGATGCTGAGATGCAGAGATCTGAGATCTGAGATACTAGGGTGATCTGATGATATGCTGCTCGGCCAAAAGGCAGGGGAGAGCCCCTCCTTATATGGGCAGGAGGCCCTGTTAGACTATATACAACGGATTCTACAAATAGAGCGGAAAAGGAAAGGCAACCATGTGGTCACTAGCGTTGGTCAAAGATCTGCCAAATGCTTGCGGGTGCGGTCGGGATGGATTCAGTAGATCATGAATGAGCGTCGCGCGACGGTAGCAATGAGGAGATTGGGAGGCGCAACAACAAAGATGAAGACACGCAACAAACAAAGATGAGGACGTTCTATAACAACGGCGGAGATGAGAAGCAACACGGATAAAGGACGCGCGACGCGGATAATGGAAGCGCGGCGCGTCGCGGCGCGCGACGCGGATAATGGAAGCGCAGCGCGGCGCGGCGCGGCGCGGCGCGCGCGGGTAAATAATAGTTGGATGAGCCTGAGGATAAGTTGTTCAGCCGGGCGGTACGTTTGCGCAACAGTTTATGAATTGAGGTCTTAAGGAGGCCAGGGTGTCCAGGATGGGGCACCACACCGGCCCTGACCTCTACACTTTATCCAGCTCTACTGCTTTCTTTCTTTTCCTTCTTTCTGTTTGATTTTTTTCTTCCATCTTTTCTCTTTTCCTCATTTTCTTCATCTCACTGTCTGCTTCAAGATCCTCAGCTCTCCTAATTGCCTTCTCCTCATTTGTATCTGCCTCCATCTCATTTATATCTGGCCTTGCAATCTTGCTACCCATCCAAACTCCACTCAAGAACTCAACTGCTCCTGATCTGCTATTCCTTCCTGGTAAGGCTCCTCTTCTTTGGACTATTGACCAATCTAGAAACCTCTTCAATCAGTCTCCGCTCAAGTCCCCAGAAACATCTACTTCAAATAATGCCCTCACCTCCTCACTCAATCAGTTGGCTTCAGGCTCTGCTGGTTTTATATCATAAAGAAATCTATTCTATGTTTTCACAGTTAAAAGCCAAAGACCAACAACCTAACCTACAAAAAATGAAAGAACCAGCAGGAGCTGCAAACTATTTCCATCAGGTGGCCCTCAAAGCTTCAGTCAATACTATACCTCCCCTAAACAAAGAAAATTACTCAATATGGCGGGACAAAACGCTAATGCTCTTTGATCTCAGGGATATCAAAGACTCTATTACCCAAAATGCTGGTCAGATGTCTGTCAAGCAAGACAGGGAAATCAGGGAAATAATACTCTCCAAACTAGATAGTACGACACATGCAAGTTGTAAATTTGATCAACATAAACTTGTCCAAATTACTGTGGGCCAAAATTACTCAAAGATTTGTGTCGTCTGAGATGGCAAATAAAGCTCAGGTTTTCAACCATTTTCTTCATTCAGCCTTCAAAAAACATGTGGTCAAAGGATTTGTCACCAAAATGCGGAAATCCATTACTCGAATGGCAGATTTAGGCATAGAACTGCCTAAGGACATTGTTGCTTATCTCCTACTTTTTAAATTTCTGCCAATTCTTGAGAATCTCAAACAGCAAATTATTCACGTGGAGAAATCCCTGACAGTCAATGTTGTCTTCAACCACCTTATTCAATACAATAACAAGAGAATGGCTCAGACAAGGACGAATAAACCCTCTACAGATATCTCCTTAGTTTCAACTAAGTCAAGATCTACTAAAGAAAAAAAGAAATACAGGATCAAATGCAAAGAAGGCTACCACAATCCCAATGCGCCACACCCCAAGTCATCATGTTTCCATCTACACCTTCAAGTAGCTCCAGAATGGTGGATCAAAAACAGAATGAATGGAAGAATAAGACCAAGAGGAATCCTACAATCAACTACCACACGTTACTTATGCTCTGGATAAACTCTGATAGCACTCCTAATCTGATACTAGACTCTGGAGAAAATGTGCACATCTTCAACAATTTAAAATTCTTTTCCTCAATCAACCTTGAAGAAGAACTAGAAGAGATTAAAACTGGAAAACTCAAGGCCAATCTTAAAGTTTGAGGGATGGGAATTATTTGACTAGAATGGAAAGACTCAGTTGTTACTCTTGAAGGTTGCGTATACGTCCCCAACATCGTTGTTAATCTAATCAGTCCTGGCCTTCTGGCCCAGAAAGGATGCACTCTCACTCAAAGACGTGAAAGTTTCTTGGTCACCCAAGGAGATCAAATTGTCCTCAAAGGTCTAAATTGTGATTGCCTGTTTTTCATAGAGAAACCTTGAACTGCGGGTCAAGGCCACGTAGTGAACTTATCAAACCAACTCTCTAACCCGTTGCATCAAGAATCACTCTCTCTAATGGACATTCACAAAATGTACGGACATGCATCTGTCACCTCCCTGAAACCTCTCCTAAAAGATCTTTTCACCAACAAAGAACTCATCAGATTCCAATGTGACAGTTGTGTTAGAAGTAAAATCACCAGATCACCATTCACCAATGTTTTGTCCCCTGCTGCAAAACCTCTGGATCAAATACACTTAGATTTGATTTTTCCCATCACTCCTCAATTCAAAGCTGGCCACCATTACACTCTCACTCTGGTGGACAACTTCTCCGGCTATCTTGCAGCATTTCCACTTGCCTCCAAGGATGAAACACTGGAAATTATTATTGAGATACTCAAAACAGAACACAAATGATTAGGGTATTACCCATCCAAGGTATTTTCAGACAAAGGAACCAAATTTACCAATTTGACGTTCAAGAATTTTTCTAAAACAAAACATATCAAGTTACAAACTTCCAAACCCTATCATTTGCAGCACAATGGACAAGCAGAAAGAGAAAATAGGACAATAGTTGAATTGGCCCGCACTATATTTTCCTCCTTGCGACTACCTAAAAAATATTGGCACATCATAACAAGGAGCTGTTGCTTCATGCTCAATCAAATCCCAAGAGAAGGTAAACACCTATCCCCCTGGGAACTCATGTTTGGTAAGAATCTTCCTGCGAACTACCTGAAACCTGTAGGTACTTCTGTAATATATCTTGCAAATCGCATCCAGAAGGGCAGAAAATTTGACAAGAAGGGATTGGAAGGCATCATAGTTGGATTCAACTCAACTTTCCATTCATACCTCATTCTCAACTCTCTAGGAAGTATTGTCAAAACTAAACATGTCAAACTCCTCAAGTCCCAATTTAACAAATTTCCTTTCCTTGAATCCCCGGGCCTTGACATTTTTTTGCAATCCAACCTGAACTCTAATGACGCCGACTTCTCCACAAAGGAAAAGGAGTATCTACCCAGAGAAATTGGCCCAGATTCCTCAGATTCAAATTCTGACATTGAAGACATAGATCCTCCTTCATCTCCTTCTCCTCCTCCGGAAATTGCCCCTTCTGCTCCAAAACCAACCACTTCAGATCTCTATACACAGCCCAGAAAAGAAACCCAAAAGCCCCAGAGATACAGGTTCCATCATTACTACAAACCACCATATTACCAAGCTGCACGCAAAATCCCTGAATGGCCAAAGTGGAAGAAAGCTTCTGAAGATTAATTGAACTCTATAGAATCTCAGGAAGTTTGTGAAGATTACTACAATACTCTGCATAAAATCCTGAATACGACGTGGGTATTCAAGGTTAAAGAGAACTGTCACAGTGAACCTGTTAAATATAAAGCTAGTTTATGTGTTCAGGGCTTCAATCAGATTCAAGGCGTTGACTTCAAAGAAACCTGGGCACCTACCGGCAAACTTGTCTCCTTACAACTCGCACTTCTCTATGGCCTGAAAAACAAGATGACATTTACCCAGTTTGATGTAAAAGGGGCATTCCTTCATGCCCCCTTGAATGAAATAGTGATAATCAAAACTCCCAAAGGGTCGCACAGAAAATTGGCATACTTGAAACTAAAAAAGTTGTTATATGTTCTTTGCCAGTCTCCTAAGAACTGGTATGAAACGCTCACAACTTGGATCAAATCTCAGGGTTTCCAAGAGTCAACGAGTGACCCTTGTCTCTATCTCAACTCCGACTCGCAAGAAACTTTGTATTTCCATGTTGAAAACCTTATCCATGTTGGAAGGTCCAATTCATTTGCTAATTGTTTTTTGAACCAATTTCCCAATTCATCCTGCCATCCGCCCAACACAATCCTTGGCATGCTCATGGAATTTAAGGGAGACCCTATTCTCCTAAGTCAACCCAACCACATAGATCAGGGATTGGAGTAACTTGGACTCACTCACTTCAAGGTTAAGAACTCACCACTAACTCAGAATCTACACCTCAAACCTGCGACAAATGAGGATCACTCTGAATTTTGTCAATTAAATATTAACTATTTCTCCACCGTGGGGCTTCTCAATCACTTATCTCAATATAACCACCCAGATATTTCTTTTGCTGTATCCAGCCTTGCAAGGTACAACACCAAGCCTGGTATGACCCACTGGAGAGAGGTGTGAGAAGTATGGAAATACCTCAAAACCACCAGAAGTCTCAAATTAACTATCAAATTTGACCCTTCTCAAAAGATGATCTCTAGTTACAGTGATGCCACATGGGGCAACAATCCGACCTTTTGAAAATCCCAGACCGGTTACGTCATCTTCCATTATGGCAGTCCAATTTTCTGGAGCTCATAAAGACAAAGAAACATCACGTACTCTTCTACGGAATCTGAACTTAACGCACTCCTCAACTGCTACTTGGAGCTAAAATGGATTACTCATCCTGTCAGTGAGATATACCGCTTCTCCAAAATAAAACCATTAATTTAAATAGATAATAAAGGTCTAGAAGATAAAATAAAGAAATTTGGCTCACACTACAAATAATGTCACATTGACATCAAAAGAAAAGGACTACAAGAAGACTTCAATCTCTCCATGTTTGACCTCATTCTAATCTCAACTGAAGAAATGATAGCCAACGCACTAACTAAAGCCTCATCTATCAACTGCGTTAAGTGTTTACAAAACAAGGTCTTCATGGAACCTTCCTCCAAATCCTCCTCAGTTTCCCCGCTTCCCAGTCACAAGGGGTGTTGAGATTCCAATCCCGCACGCTCCTCTCTTCTCCCGCGCCCCAACATGACAACCTACCGGGGACCCGGCCCTGACCTCTACACTCTATCTGGCTCGACTGCTTTCTGTCTTTTCCTTCTTTCTGTTTGATGTTTTTCTTCCATCTTTTCTCTTTTCCTCATTTTCTTCATCTCACTGTCTGCTTCAAGATCCTCAGCTCTCCTACTTGCCTTCTCCTCATTTGTATCTGCCTCCATCTCATTCATATCTGGCCTCAAAATCTTGCTACCCATCCAAACTCCACTCAAGAACTCAACTGCTCCTGATCTGCTACTCCTGCCTGGTAAGGCTCCTCTTCTTCAGACTCTCAACCATATTTTTAAGCTCAATCTAGAAACCTCTTCAACCAGTCTCCGCTCAAGTACCCAGAAACATCTACTTCAAATTACGCCGTCACCTCCTCACTCAATCAGTTGGCTTCAGGCTCTTCTGGTTTTATGTCATAAAGAAATCTAGTCTATCTTTTCACACATCTCTCTACCTATCATTGGGGGTGGGGGGAGAAAAAAAAACTTGCTCAAAAACTCTTTGACTTCACGTTTTCAAGACTCATTCGTCTTGATCAACTCTCCAGCCATTGAAATCTACCTCATCCTCCACAAAGATCATTCCATTGGTGAATCATCAAACTTGACCAAAAAATGCTAGGAATCCACCATCCTCATCATCCATCATGCCGGGCATGGTGTTGAATTTGGATATCATCAATCTTGATCCCAAGATGGAGATCCAGCTAAAACCTTGTCCAGTTCAATTGAACCCCAGTGCACCCTTGATTACAACAAAAATGGTCAGGACTGGGTACCCATCCAAGGAGCTCAAGTATCAGATCAGTTTCTTTGGTCTTGATCAATCCCAACTGTCTTGATTCCAATCACTGGGCTTCTTGTTCAAATCAATCAACCTCAAGTTCCAAAGCCCTTGTATCAATCATGACTCAAGCTGGGTGGAAAAACTGGTAATCTTGGATGAAGACCTCTTGGAACTGGTCATCTTGGATGGAGACCTCTTGGAGTCCTGACTCTGTTCCCTGTAGTCCTTCCCTTTGGGTCCCTTGTCCCCCTACCTTCTCACTCTTGATCACTTCCTGTGGCCTTTTGTTTTTTTCTGGAGGGAATTCCTTCCCTTCCTGTCCCTTTTCCCCCTACCTTCTGACTCTAGATCACTTCCTGGGGGATTTTGTTTTTTCTGGAGGGAAGTCCTTCCCTTACCATCCCTTGTTACCCTACCCTCTCACTCTCAATCACTGCCTGGGGCCTTTTTTTCTGGAGGGGAGGGGGGAATTGATCAGCTTGTTCAAGCTCCCACCCCCTCCTACTATCTTTTCCATCAAACCAATACATCCCTTGACGTCCTCAAACTCCCTTTATTGTCTCTAGCATGTCACCATCCTTTTTGTTCATTGTTCATTGTTCTTTTTCTTTTATCTCTCTCTCTCTCTCTCTCTCTCTCTCTCTCTCTCTCTCTCTCTCTCTCTCTCTCTCTCTCTCTCTCTCTCTCTCTCTCTCTCTCTCTCTCTCTCTCTCTCTCTTTCTCTCTCTCTTTCTCTCTCTCTTTCTCTCTCTCTCTCTCTCTCTCTCTATCTCTTTGAAATCAATGAAATAAAAAAATAGAAAATAGAAAATAAAAATAAAAACTTGAACCAATAAGATAAGAGATTCAATCATCAACCAACACACTTGAGAGATTTGGTTTTTCAATCCGTTCAACTATGCTCTTTGATCATCCCCCTCCCTTCCCCATGGATTCAAAAACCCTTGAGATTATGATAGAGAGATGAGGAGTCTCCTTAAATCCATTCAATCTCCCCAGTAGTCAATCAATTTGGTGGACCTCTCCTCCCCCCCCCCACTCAGACAGAAAATAAAAGATTTTCTTTAATCAATCTCATTCAGACCCCAAGTGGCTGTCTTGGAGGATCTGGCTGGGTTTATGTGTGTGTGCAGCTCATGGACCTGCCGCAGCCACTGCTTGGACCATCTGGCTGAGGGGGGGAGGTTGATGAGAGTTGAGAGATCTATAAAGCGGTGGTGGTGCATTGCCAAGCAAGTTTGGGAGGGAAGGAGTCAGATCAAGCTTGGCCAGCTCCTAGCTAGGGGTTTCTGATGATTCAGTTTGTCAGCACCTTTGAGCTTATTTACTCGTAGATCTCTTTGGCCCAGGTCAAGATTGACTTGAAGTAGATCAACACCCAGGTTTTTGTTGCTGCCGTCATCATTATCATTGAAAATGACTATGTCAGTTTTGTAGTCAAAATGAATGAGCAGCAGTGCGTGGACTGTTTGTGTTGAAAAAGTGCCATGAAAGCCTATTTCCCTACTCAAAGGACAGCTTGAGGTTAGAAGGAGAAGATAAACTCCTGGGACTTGAATAATCAGATCTTTGGGTTTTTTGTTTGTTCTTTTGACAATACATATATATGTATATGACCAAGTACCATTTGAGATTGGGAGTTGTGGTCAAGCTGGTGGATGAATTAAATGAGGGAAGCTTTGGCTTGATGTGAATGATGATAGCAGATTGTAGGATTGGGAATATTTTCTGTTGAAAAATGGAAGATGTAGGTTTTGAGGGAGTGAGAGGTGAGGCCTGAGTTGCCTTTATATACTATATTCAAAAAAAAAACCACTTATTGTTTGGGTAACTCTGACACCCCTTTTGTGAAATAAGTGGTTTTTTTAATTTTTTAATGGATGGTTTGAAATGGCGGGTTTTGGTAGAAACCTGCCATTAAAAAAATGGTGGGTTTGCTAACTCTGATACGGCCTAATAAAGGGTATTTTTAGTCTCCAAGATTATTGGGGCCCCATAATAGGGTATTGCCTTCATTCCAATATTTAATAATTGTTATATTCCAAATTATGTAGGTTCAAATCACTCATTTGTTATTTAATACTTAGTAACTGTTTATTGAAGCATGGATTTTTTATCAACAAAGATGTAATTGGATGGGTGGGGATGCTTTGTTACGTTCAATGCAAGAGGATAATGGTACAGGAAATCATCAAATAATTTGAAAAACTTACCTATAGATGGTTAATTATTCCCTTTCAATTATATTATCCTCAATTTATTTTATATTGTTTTCTGAATTAATGGGTCTGGGATTAAATGAATTCTGGATTGAGCCATTATTCATCCCTTGAATTTTCCAAAGATTTTTACCTTGTTTTGATATTCTATTGGGAATAATACATACCTTTACTTAGGCTAGAAGAGAATTCATAAGATTTTATACAATTATTTTTTATATAATTTGACAGGAAATATTCTGTATTTCCAGACCTAAGGTTTCTAATTCAGAAATTATTTCATATTTTTTTTACAAAGTAGTAGATTTTGAATATCAAAATTATTTAATTAATTCTTCTTTTTTTTCTTCTTAGATCCAGCTTTACAGGGAGTTCATTGGGGCAAAATCTGGCTTTTTGATTTCACTAATGCATTAAATCTCTGATCTGTAAGTCTCAAATGTCTCTTTGTATTTTTGAGAAGAAATTTATTGATATAAGTGATGGAGCCACAGCACTTGAGTGTGGTTCCAGCAGTTGGTATTTTTGGTTATATGGGATTTTTCATTCTATAATTCTCATTTTTATGGTTAATACTTATTGTATATAAAAAAGGCAATTTGATTCTTTTGAAATTAAAGAGAGAGGATTCCCCTTTGAGCCCCTCCCCCAAATATTTGGTGCAAGAAGCAATATGTTACCTTATATTCAATTCTTTCTGCTTCAATGGTGGGTTGAACTTGTTTCCTGAAACTCTTCCACATGGGCTTTTTTTGCTTCTGCAATCAGTTTGTCAGCTTAATGATACTGGGAACCTTGCAGTCTGTTTGCAACAGCAAGTGATATTGGTGTTGGAACAATAATAATTCCAAGTAAAACACATAAAATTCTCAAAAATAACAATATGGTAAGGGAAAGTGCAAGGTTTGGGGTTGGTTTGGTTGAAATATTTTAAATATATTTTTAAAGAGGTGCCACAGCTTATACAAAGCTGGGGATCTTTACAGAACACAACCTCTCTTCAAGGGGAAACTTTGAGACGTGTAAAGACCTTGGGACAATAAGGTCCTAATTGATTCACAAAGAGGGAATTACTCAAGGGGATGGGTGGAAAATCTGTCTTACAGCACTTTCTTAAGGAAAAGAGGATACAACTTAATTATTTTAAGTATTGCCTCAAAGATCTTGCAGAAATTCACAGTTGAAAGGGTGTCAGGGCAATATCTGGGGTTTTTGCTGATTTTCTTCAATGGAATTAATAATGGGGTTAGAATTAATAATTATACTAACAGACTGAGGCTATATATAACTTTTTTATCTTTTATAAATACTATATCAAAAATGGAAATGGGTCTTGATTGATACTAAAAATTACTGGGGTTTAAATCATCCAAAACAGGACTGTATATATATCTTATTGGGGTAAGAGGGACTTCCCAGGGCACGTAGAGAGGGTTTTGCTCATGGGCTAAGGATATCAGTATGTTCAGGGCTAGTTTTGCACAAATTCTTAGTGCATTCAATCAGCTGGGACTGTCTGTGTCATTTTTATGTGTGAAATAATTATCAGAATTTGTTTAAATTTTAACTTTTAATTTTTACAGTTCTGACATATTTCCTGATTTTGTATTATTCTATTTTGAGTGAAATGGTAGGAAGTGGGTATTTCTAGATTCTAAGCCATTTTCTGGACATTTTCATAATTTTTAATAATTTTTTGGGAGCTCCTTGATATGTTTTGAGGTTCATAAAGATTTGATAATAGTATTTACGTGAAAACCTTTATTGTTGTTTTCCCTAATTTGTCTGTCTTATACTTTGAATTTCATATATTTTATTCAATATTTGGATGTTTCAGAAATCCCTCTATCCTTCAGTCATGTTTTTACATATTCATGATGCATGCATGTGGGTTTTAACCTGTTCCTGTGGTACCTAGCTGTTAGGAGTGGTGCAGGTATTCTTGACGCGCACATACCTGAGAGCTGCGTGCAGGAATCAAGCATCCATGGCCAGCAGCATATTGCATGCAGGTTTCTTGACAGGCACCTAAATTTTGAGTGTCAGGCGCATGTACCCTGGCTATATGGATGTTGGTCTGTGCACGGGAATTGTGACAGAACACAAATCCAGCTGTAACTCCTGAAGTATACACAAAACCTCATTTCAGAGTGAATTTTAGTTGTGAAACCTGTAAATGAAATTGTGTGTGAAATACTAAAATTGCCCAAAAATTGCCATAGTGATTCTTTGCCCTTTTGGTCATTTTTCCTTTTTAATTATTTGAAATATTAAGGAGTTGGTTTTCAAGGGGGGGGGTCAGTGGGTGACCCTACCTTTTTTTAGGTGAGGAATCCAAATCTGCAATAATATTTCAGGATTTATCACTCCTTTTCATTTCTCATGATTCATTTTTTTCTTTATTCTACTCTTGACAGGTTGCTCTGTAAAAGTAGCAAGTTGACACAGTTTCTCCCCCTCCACAAAAGTTTCCAAGATTCTACAACCTTTGATTTTGTGAATAAGTATTTTTGAAACATCCCCAGATTCTGAAACCTTATCTTCCATGGAAAAGTACTTTTGGAACCCTGTTCCTGATGAAGACTAAACAAGTAGCAAGTGTATTTTATATTTAATGATACAAGATCCAAGATGATATATCTGAAGATACCATAAAAAATTTCATTCATGATATAATAATTTATATGAGAAAATTCCTCCCCTACCTCCACAAATAGTCATCAAAATGACAATAATTGTACAGGGTAACACAAAGTTAATCTACCCTCATTTACCTCCTTCCTCCCCTACTTGAATACTATAAATACATGAATTATTGGAACCAATTTTCACAGTAAGGATGTTGAAATATTTTTTCCCGTCTCTCATGTCCTTTCCAATCTTCCTTGGTTAAAAATTGCTTGTTTAATACCCCTTGACTAATACAGCATCCTTTCAATACTCAACTTTCCCTTCCTTTTGTCCCAGAAATGATGACCTAACCAATCAACTCAAATACTTATTGTATAATTCCTTTTCTTGCATGAATTAATGTTTTTATGCATTATCCAATATCTTAACCTTTGAACTTAAAAGTGTTTCCATGATTTATTGTCTTTGAACCCAACCATCAGAAGTTTTTTCTTCTATAGCTGAGAAATTCTTCATTAAATACCTTTATTCACGTCCAATAGCATGGATTTCTTTTGCTGTGCAACCTGAATTGTGCTCAAATTTTGACATGCAGAATTTGAAGTACTTTTATTCTAGCTCAATATCTCCACTCATGATATTGAGAGCTATTCCTTTTGCAAGTGTGGTTCAAGTGTAGTTTCTGCCTATGAATAGTTGCCACACTGATTTTTGGGGAAAGTGATCCCTATTCTTTGTATATATTTTTTTTGGAAAAGCAGTGCAAGCTTTCTGTTCCTCTGGTTATGTGTAAATACTTCAACAGCAAAGAAGATACTGAAAGTGCAGGGGTAAAATTTGGCTCTAGATATACAATTGAAGAGTTGTGTATTTTTAGATCAATTTCAAAACATGGAAATAGCTCAATGGAACTTATGTCACCAATATTCCAACTCAATCACAGCTGAACTGAAAATTGACTTTCCCATCCCAGTCCGCTTTTTGGGGATCCAGCATGCATGTTGACACAATTTTCCATGAATAAAAAGAAATGTTTTTCAAACAGGCTGTTCTAGTACTTGTTTTAGTAAAACATTCACATCAATTCAATCAAAGAAATAGTTTCATTAAAGATACTTTGGCTGGAATTATGCCAATCAAAGTTAAAACTTGTGTATAAATCAAATCATCTGTCCTTTGCTGAGCTCCTTTGTCATGGCAAGTATTTTACTAAAAACCTTTCAAAGAATTCAATTATGCAATGGCATAAAATTAGAAAATGTATTGTCATCATTATTTTTCATTATCGGGAACGAGTAAAATAAACTAGTCAAAAAGTCAAAAAGAGATTTGGGATACAATTAGCAGAACCCAATTGAAGGATCTGAAGCTGATCTAATGCCCTGTATGATTGTGTACATGATTAACGGAAATGAAATCCTGTGTCACCTGCATGGACAATAAAAATGGAAAGATTTAAAATTCCTTTGGATTTCATGTTCAACAATTTCCTCATTTATGAACAATCAAGCGGGTTCATTTGCGTCTGACTGCTGGAACAAAAAGATCGATCATATTCCTCACTCATCTGCTCAAGCAGAATAACTTGTAGTTTTTTGCTAGATTTTCCATTTTTTTCATTTCTTTTGGAACCTGTCTTGCCATTGCTTTGCGTTGGTAAGAAAATTTGGTGTGCTTTTCCTGCAGGGAATCTCAAAAGCGCAGAGATTTTCAAGCAGTGGCCCAAGACGGGCCCGAAATCCCCATTGAAAGGTTTGTGAATTCCTGCCTTATGAGATTTTAACGGTAAATTCGTGCTGCTATTTCTCAATGTGTATGGAACCAAAGAAAGTAAGCTGTTGTAGCGGAATACCTATTGCAACCTAGAAAACCAATATCGCCCTGCTCATGACTGAGTCTCCCCCGTGCGATGGAAAATTAAACATCAAATAAGCCGAATAATAACAAATAAAATTGAAATATAGGCTACGTTTGTTATAGCTGCTGAGAATGGATATCATCGAATCCTTGTATACTGTCCTGCAAAGCGGTGCTTCATCTCATCGAATCCTAAAGTGGGGAGATGTTTGAGTTTGGGATATTCCTGATTCCCGACATTCATTCCAGTAGGGCCGTATGCTTGCGGCTTACTTACATCGGGAGGCTTTTTGTTGTGATCGCCGGGCCTTCATCAGTCCTTGCATGGCCTCGAAGTTTGGCGTTCCCAGACCGGTGACACTGAATTTTAAAGAGCAGGATATTAGTCAGAAACATGAACTGCGCGCCGGGCATTTGAAAGGACGATTTACGGGTCCCAACCCTTGGCGGTAGGAAATCCTGGAGTACCACAGCCAGCAGAGTTCCCCACAGTTATGTCGGTTAGTGCCTTATATCCTTCACCATAAATCCATGGGTTGAGAAATCCCAAAGGCGGCAAACTATTTGCTAGTCGATAGTCGTTCAAAAGAGCGATAACAGACGCGAAAGTAGGGGCCGCGGCAGAGGTACCACTGACTAAACTATTTTTGCTTCAGCTTCAGTTCACGGTAAGGATTTGGGATAAAAATGCGCACCACGAACGCGGCGCGTTTGCCAAGTTATTAAATATTTCGCGCCCTGAGCCGAAACGTCCGGAACCCCGCGTCCATTGCGATTGTACAACTTATCGTAGTCAGATCGAAAATTGGATAAATACCGCCCGACGTGCTGAGATTGGTACTTTGGCATCGTAAAGTAATTGGCTAATGCCGGGAAACTATATTTCAACTGGGTGTTTGTGCTAATTTTAGAAAATCAGTGAGAAGAGGGCCCTCACAAAAGCCACCTCCACTAGTGAATCCGCCAGGCCCATCAACAGAAACCGCGACCTCCGGATTGAAATTCTGAGTTGCCCCGACAGCAGTGACACTATTGAAGCATTCAGAATAACAAGTGGGCATCAATTTAGACCTGCCAATTCTAAAATAAATTTCTCACTTGGCTTACTAAGGGCAAGTAGCTGGGAAGATAGGAATGAATTGGGTAGCGTTCTGAGAGGGTGACTATTCAGCTCGCAGTCATCAAGTGTCGCCGAACAGTTTCAGAGCTTACCCTCCCGTCATTTGAAAGACATGTACCCTCTTTGCCGACTCCGTCGTCACCACTCGAGAAGATTAAAGATACTCCGCGTGCGCCCAACACTGCAAATTGATTACACACCCTTCGGGCGTAATTGATGGGAACTGTCTGTTCATCATCACCATCTAGAAAACGGTGTTAAAGGAGAGTTCATGTCAGTCTGATTCATTACCGATGATGGCGAAGCAATTGACTTGCAAGAGTTGCTTATCACTTGTGGTATTTCCTTGTCTGGTCGAGACGCCATGTATTCCAGCCATTCAAGGTAAGGTTCATTGCTGTTGGTAGGTGTGAATAAATCGGGATTGAAAGGTGGAGTTCCGCTAATCGTATAGAAAATGTTAGGCATGGGCGCAGTAAATCCGATTGTAGTCTGAATATCTAGATTTCCCTGGTCCAGCGTGAGTTTTAAATCAGTTTATGAGGCCAACAACGAGACTTGGCTCTTCATTATTCACCTCACCACCAGCATGCATTGCCATTTCTTCAGGGGTATTCGTCTGAGGGTTGGTTCCACCGTTGACGGACACCGCTGTAAAGTTATAGTTGGATGGAAGTCCTTCTTTTTGTAGAAAATCTTCCAAATCATCGTAAAATGCTCTTTCGCCGGCATAGGCAGTCACCCCTATCTTGTTCACTTGACCTCGAGACTTGAGTTTATAGGAACTAGTTCGGTACAACTCGCGCAAGCAGGAATTGCTGACGCTGAACGGGTCGTTGCATGAATTGAAAAAAGGAGGAAGTTTCGGCTTTTTCTCGGATTGATTCGCTTCGGCTCCCCTTTTGCGTTGGATGATTTCAAACTAGTTAAAATGAAGAATATCAGCTGGTTTAAAAATGAAGTAAAATTAATGCGAATTACTCGTTTGATTCGGGGATTGTGAGGCTTTGAGGCGCTCCTGACGATGGAACTCTTGGGTTGAATTCTGCCGAACTATTAATGAAAATGGATCAAAACTCAAGAAAAAAAAAAAGGTCGCATAAGAATGAAAAACCTACCATGGTAGTTGGCTTGATAGATTACGAAAAAAAAAAATACTCAGAAATACTAAAATAAGATCCAGTTCATGAGTTCAACTACACACCTGAATCAACTCAATGTGTCGATGAAGGTCTTCCGGCAGGCTGTAACTTTCGGTTCGGATGAGAGTCTCTCCATCATCGTGTTGGTAGTAGTGATAGGTTGTGTTAAGCATTTCTTCTACTTGTTTCACCGGTACCTTTTCCAGGGTAACCCAATCCTCATTGTGGCTCCAATTCAGAGATGATTCGTTGAACCCATGAGCCAACAGCCAGCCAGTAACCGCATCAAGAGTCGACCTACTCGGAGAAGATAGATCCTTCACTTCTCTTGAGGTCAAATACTTACCGTACTGAGGACTGTTTGGGTTCGAGACGTCCACCAGCCTTTTCTTGATGACTTCTATGCCGTCACTCTTCAGTCCGATTTTCAAGTTCAGGGTGTGCTTATGTGACGGGGGAATTTCCCTTTTAGTAAAGGAATTGGGAACCCGGTGAGTCTCAAAAAGTTGAAATCCTGCAATGCTATCTGGCATGAAGGTGACCACGATGAGTGAGAAAAAGAATGTGAAAACCACAGTGGAAGCCCCTCCAATTGCCATTTCAAGCGTAGATTGTCCAGAACACCCGTGAAGTAATTAAAGATTGATAAATAGGTGCAACTTGTGAATCCGAGTATGTTTTGATAATCCGAAAAGCTGAAAAGAAGGTAGGAATGTTTGAATTGATTTTTATTGCTGCGACTCAGTTGGACATCGGGCTTGCCTCACCTTGGGTGGAAAGATCGCGTCCTTTATTTATGGGATGCACCATAGGCTGTTTCCCTTGCTTTTGGTGATGTTTTGTTTTTTTGCTCGCGTGAATAATGCACTTGTTCGGCATTCTCGCGTCGTCTTCAATCTATTTTCATGACCTGGTCGCTTGGATGTTGGGGCTCGGGCGGTGTATCTCCACTTTGAAAAACGTCGCTGAATTAATTTGCCTAGGTAACTCCCACTTATGACCAAAAACTATTCTACGTTCGTGACCCAACTAATCCCTTTTCCGTCGGACCCATGCACAAGGGTACTCATCTTAATCTTACCACGAAGGCGCACGGCCTTGATTAGCCTTAAATCCAAGACATCACCATCTGGTTCTCAAGCTATTTAGAAAGTCGATCAGCTGTTCTATCTGCTCCCAAGAGAAAAAATTGAGCTGGGCGTGTGGCGATACGTTAGCTTGGAGTAAGCAAAGACTTGTGAAACCAACGCCCATTTCAGAACGCTCTTTGATGCTGTGTACTTCTAAGCCTTATGAAGGCAACAATCACCTTGGTTACGTTGAAAACTGAAAAGCCCTTTGTACTCCAAATGTGCCCTCGCCATTGCAGCCTGTTCATCTTTTCTCAAGAAAACTAAAAGCTCCCGGCGATGTTTCTGGTGATTTAACACAAACGGAGTGTGGCTAGACTCTCAAAAATGACATGTGAGGAGTTCGGCAATTGGTTCAACAAAGTAGTAATGCTCAGTCAGGGTATATAGATTTGCGCGAGTACCCCCCATGGCACGTTATTAGCTCAACCCGCTGCCAAATGTTTGATGTAGTAATCGATTTTGTTTACGATGAGATTGTGAGGGTAAAATGATTAGACTGCCACATACACGATACGATGAAATGGTGAGCATCATACCTAGGTACCACGCCCATGGATGACGGTGTATTTATAGACCGGCCTAAGACGGTAGAAGACATTCCCTACTCGGTCTTCGTAGTACACAGTGCACACCACGCGCATATTCCTGTGTCGCATATTGAGCATATTGAGATGCGCCACCCAGTCGCATATACACGATTTGCATGCGACCATGCAAAATTCCACACGACAGGTGCGGCGACATGTATTTATGTACAACTGTCGCAATGAATCATGGCACCTAATTGTTGGATCCCTATCCGTGATCAAATCTGATCATCCACCCAATGATACCGTGGAATAAGCTTGGGCCAGTCCCAGGAATCCCTTCTCGGCAAGTTCCATCATAGATAAGCTCTTACCTGATCATCCACCCAATTATGCCGTGGCACAAGCTTTGGTCACTCGGCAAGGAGAAAAGAAAGGGTCCCGGGCCGCATGGATGATCACGTATTAAATAAAATATACATCTACAAATATGGGTGACATTATCGCATCGGTGAAATTCTTGTGATATACCAAGGCTGACGCAATCGTGTTTTTTCTACTTCCAAAGCCTAATCAAGTCAGTTGATCCACCCCAGAGCATCTCAGAGCATCTCCAATTGTTGGAGAGCTCGGCTCGTTAGGTAGCGGCTTGCTAGCAAAAAAACTAGCTAGCAAGCAATTTATCGCGCGCCTTTCAAAGTCATGCAATCCATAAGGCCGCGGCAGCTACAGGCAACCCGAAGCGCACAATTGTGTGTCATGTAGGAGGTTGCTAGCTAGGATCACTTCACCATTTCATTAATTTCCATTTTTTTTTCTTTCAATCTAAACCCATCAAAAAACAAATTAATCAACTGTTTCACATGTATTGCTATCTTTTCTTGATTTGGGTTTTCACTCCGAAAACAATACATATATTAGGGTGTATCAAAGTTAGCAAACCCACCATATATTAGGGTGTATCAAAGTTAGCAAACCCACCATTTTTTTAATGGCAGGTTTCAGAAACATAACCCAATTTCAAGCATGCCATTAAAAATCAAAAACACCACTTATTTCACAAAAGACATGTCAGAGTCACCCCAAAATAAATGGGTTTTTTCAAATGAAGTATATAAAGGTTCATGAAGGTTCATGCAAAATCCAACACACATTAGACCACACCATCCACCCCTTGCCTCCCATTTCCTTCATCTCCAACCTCATTGGATATACCACCCCTCTGCTCTTCATCTTGCCACCACTACTTCCCACTTCCAACCTCATCAATATATAAATAACTCTTCATCTTTCCATCAAGAATTCACACCTCCAATCTCATCAGATTCATCACTTTGTATCACCTGCACTCAACACTTGGTCTCTCTTCCATTTTCAAATGGATCCTCAGAAAAAATCCTCTGGAAAATATGCCAAGAGAACCTCTCCAAGGGACACAACAGCCAAAATTTTAACAACACTCCAAACTCCTCCCCCATCTTCTTCAAATTTTCTAACAAATCAAGAAAGCCAACAATCTCATCCATGTCAACGGACTGAAATTTCCTGACAAATAAGAAACCTATCTTAGGTCTGACAAAAAAACTTGTGTTGTCCAACCACCATCTTCTAAGTTCAATGTTTATTTCATTATTGCCAATGAGCTGAATAAACAAAACCAAAGGTAGACTTGATATATTGTTGAAAGCTCCATATCTCTCCTTGAAATCACCACCACAATCATACTGATTTCACACAAATGTCACTTGCCTTCTTCTTCCTCCTCAAGCCAAGTTCTCCACATTGTTGAAATCCATTTTCCTTCACAATTGATTTCCATTCTCCTTCCATACATACTCTACTTCCATCTTCAAATATCCCCCACACACACTCTTTCCTACTCTTTCCTCTTGCAACCTGAAAACACTCTCCTGTCTAACCTGCAAGAAACTTCTAATCTCCTACAACCTCACAACATGAAAAATTTGATCTCACTTGCTAGCAAGTGCCATTAAGGAATCTCTGGTTGAATATCTTTCCAATCTGTAGTTTAAGCTATGCTTATGCTCCAACCAATTTTTTGGTGCACAGTGACTGTGAATTGTAGCTTGGATAAAGCTGGACCTGAGATTGTCTGGAACTTGACCTGGGCTTGGTTGTATATTGGGCCTGAGATCCTTGATGGCACTTGCTAGAAATTGAAATGAAGTTTTTTGTGTTGTCAATACTCAAAAGTCATCTCAAGGTTTTGATAAATTGATCACAAAATCAATCCTCTACACTTTTCTCAAGGCTCTTCAACTCAGCTCAAAATTTTGCTCTCTTCTGGTGATAAAAAAACCATCAAGTTCTTCTTTTTTTTTATCTCACATATGATCATTCATACCAGGTGTATTGTTCATTTCAGCAATCTTTTTTTATTTTCTTTCTGGTGTTATTTTAATTTGATCAACAACAAATTGGATAATTTCTCCTGGGGGCATGATGGTTTTCCTCATTTTTTTTCTCATTTCAATTTTGCTCTTCTTGCTGTTTTCATTCACTTCAAATTATCTTCCTGGAATGGTTTTGTTCTGTGAAAATTCAATCAACTTCTCAGGTTGCTTCATAAGTAAAATTAAAAATGAAACCAACCAATTTCAACCATCCCAACCAGAAAAACAACTAGTTTCCAGATTTCAATGTTCAAAATAAATCCCACCATCTCAATAACAACAATCAGAGCTATCCCCTTGCTAATCAACAAAAAATTTACCATTTTGAGAACAAAAATGAAAACACTAGGCAATGTGGATAAAATATAATACACCATGACCTTGGAAACTGACCCACTAAGTCCTGAATAAAACACTATCCTCTTTTCTATTCCCATATCCAACATTTTTGCATCAGTGCATAAAACAATAATTAACCCCAAAAATAAGGAAGACACAAAGGAATCTGGAGAGAATTATTGAAAAAATTTGTCTCCTCTAAACCTGAAAATCAAGAAAGGGTCTACAGTTCTTCCAAAAAAAATAATTTTAAAGAGCAACATTCACAATTTTTTCTGTGAGGTCAAAAAGAAAATTAATCAAGGGGAACAAATTTGAATTTTTCTACCTCAAGATTTCCTTGCCTACATGATACTCCAAAAACTGACTGAAACCTTTAATGTAATAAAAAAAAAGTCAATCAATAAAAAGTCTCATCCAACATAACTACTGAAGCCATCTTGGATCATCCAAGGATACATATAAATGAAAAAAAGATGAATTCTGTCAACAACTCCACAGCCTTGTGTGCTACCGGTGCTATGGCCCTCTTGACCAATCTATATGGAAAATTTAAATTTAGGAAGCACAAATATTTGGAAAATTACCCTAAGAACAGGTTTTGGATTCTCTATCAAGCTCTCTGACCCAAAGCTAAGCAAGGATTGGAAGCTGCTTATGTTACCATTCCTCAGAGCTTGTGTTCAAATCCCCCTTTTTTTGTCATTGAATATGGCTTCTCCAACCACATGATGACTGATTCCTCACTTTCTATGCACACAGACTGGTCCAAAGAAGGAGGATTGATTAACAAAAGCTGTGGAAATGGTACTTTAGTAATTGAAGGGGAAGGGTCAGTCAGACTACATCACCATCATGGTGTTCTTTTTTTGAATATTTTTTGACTTGTTGCAATGTTTAGTGCCAACTTAATATCACCTCAAATTCTACTCCTGGAAAGATATACCATCAATTTTTTCCTTAGATAAGTCTCTATGCAACTCAAAATCCAACTAGAAATCAAAGGTTTTTACTCAAACAAAATTGCCTGTGTCAATTCTTCTTCCTCTCTTCCCAACTTTTAACTTTCATCATTGGAGTTACTTCATAAGTTTCTGGGAAACATCAGTTATAATTGATTCAGAAACAAACTGAGCTTGAAATTGAAGTAAGAAATTGACTGAAAATATTGTGCCATCCCTAAGTTCACCAGAGATTCCTTCAAGAAAAGGTCCTCTACAGCTAAAAAAAAAGTTTACCAAGATTCACCTAGACACTATTGGTCCTCTTCCCTCTTCTAGATTTTGCCACAAGCAAATATCAAACTTTTTTGACTCCTTCACCAAATTTTGTGCTTCCATCACTTTTAATAGCAAAGAATCAATAACTTGAATACTTTTTGACTCAATTAATTTTGGAAAAAAAGAGTTTTGGTTACTTACCATCCATCATTCACTCAGATAAAGGAACAGGATTCAAGAATTACACCTTGGATGAATTCTTAAAGGGACACCTTATCAGTAAAACCTTTTTTGATCCCCACAATCCTCAGGAAAAGGAATTGGCAGAGAAATTCAACTGAAAAAATATTTAATCTCTTAAAACCAACATTTTAGACTCCAAAATTCCTAAATATCTTTGAAATGAATTTCTTTCAGCTTTTACTCTCATACTCAATCAAATTCCCACACACAGGAGAAAAAATGCCCTTATGAATCATTCAAATATTATTCATTGCCATTGTCTTACTTCAAAACCATTCAAAGTACCATCTTTTGTCTCATCCTTCCAAAGATAAATGGATTAAAACTACTTACCCCCGAACGACTAGGACAATTAATCTCTAAAACTCACTCACTGAAATTATATTTCATACTGTCCCTTTCCAACAATATGGTGGATAGAAAGAACATGCAATTTCTCAACTGATCATCCAAAGTCAAACCAATCATCTTCTCCAAAAAACAAATGGATCACAAAAACACCTTATTCAACCAATCCTCATGCTGAATTGCCATCAGAAACCATCCTTGAAACTCCTAATCTAATTGCTCCCACTTCCACTAATGAATCCAAATACCTTGAGAATCCCCATTCTGACTCAAAATATAATAATTCTACTTCCACTCCAGATGTTATTTCACCGGGGTTTCTTTGTCCTTGATTTTTGAATGTTGAAACCAGAAAATACAGCTATCTCTCCAATACAATCAGCCCAGACCTGGTCAAATCAGTCAAGGAAATAAAAATTGAAAACATCTAAGATCATGATGTCTGGGAAGACTAACAAAAAACTCCAGGTCACTACTTACACACCAATTGGGACACTAGGCTCAAGCATGCCACCCTTTCTTCCAAAAAGAAGGTGAAAGCAAGCCTTTGAATCCAAGGCTTCTCTCAACTACTTGGAATTGAGTATTTGGAGAATTTTTCTCCCACAGAAAATTTCACTTCCCTTCTTGTCATCCTTTTTCTTTCCCCAGACAAAAAAGCTACCTTTTTCAAATTCCATGTCAAGAGGACATTTTATTTTGCACCTCTTGAAGAAAGAATATTCATTAAGACTCCTATTGAGTTCCACTGAATGGCTATTTTATTAAAGATCAAGAAAATCTTCTATGGCATTGAGCAAGCTCTGGCCAACTGGTCTCAAAACATTAGCTCATGGTTCAAAGATATGGGCTATCATCAGTCAAAATTGGATGCTTGCAGGTATATTTACAAGCTAAATGCATCCTTCATCTTATTTAACCTTGAAAAAATGTTTTTTTTTTTGGAAAAATAAAATCTTTGAAAAATTATTCCTCCTGAAAATCCCAAAATTGTCTGCTCATCATCATGACACCCTCCTTGGAATGGAAATTCAAATCAAGAGGAATTCTATTGATTTAGATCAAACCTCCATGATCAACAAGAGTCTTAAAATTTTGCATCTGATGGACTGCAAGCCTGTCTCTATGCCCCTTACTCCCAATGCCTGTCTGAATCCTGTTGATACTGTGAAAATGAATATGTTTCTGGTAGGAGTCAAACCCACAACCTCAGATAGAATGAGACACAGACTAGAGTGCTGCCTTTGCCAACTAGGCTACAGACACTTGTGGATGCAAGGGTTGTTTGGTATTACTGGTCTATTTTCAACTTCACAGCCTCCTTACTTTGGAATTATCAGCTTAGCAGGTTTAACCCTGTTGAGACCATTTTCCCCTGTAAGCCTACCCTATGATTGCGGGTTCTTTCTCTGCACTGACCACTCTTTCATTTGGGTATTGTTTGAAATACCTATTTCTACATCTTGTAGAAAGGTGGGGTTTTGGGGTTAAACATTCTAAAATGATGTTTCCCCACAGTACAGAGGCTGTGCAGTTGAACCTAGACTAGTAATACCAAAAAACCCTGGCATCCACAAGCATTTGTAGCCTAGTTGGTAAGGGCAGCACTCTAGTATGTGTCTCAGTCTATCCAAAGTTGTGAGTTATACTCCCACCAGACAAATCTTCATTTTCACAGTCTCCAAAAATCCGGCCACATCATCTTATAAAGAAGAATTCAAAACTCTGAGGATAAACTATTGGAAATTCAGTGGAATTCTCAAATATCTTGCCTTTTGGAAGCAAACCAATTTCTCAGCCTCTGTTTCCATACTGTCCTGTTACAACCATTAACCAGGCATCAACCATTGGAAGGAGTTGATGAATTGGTGTAAGTAACTAAAACAGCCCAAATCAATTATGGCCATCTCAGGTCCTACTTAGGTATCACAGAAAAATGAAAGGAATGTGGATATTCCTTTTCATTGCCAAATTCATAACAGTAAAATGTTACCACAAAACAAGGAACAAAAATACAATCAATCACCTAAACAAGGGCTGTGCAACCAATATACATACTTCATATATGCAAGATTATAGTTAATAATGCAGTATCAAACAAACAACTAATCACCAGACCAGGGTCAGTGCAACAAAATGCACAACCAAATACCCTCACCTGTATATAAAGCAATATATACAAGATACTAAATTCAGTAAAAAACAAACCAACAGCCTCCAGACCATGGGCAGTGCAGAAAGTAAACAAAAAAATTACCACATCTGTATACACAGCAATATATGGTCTATCAAGCGCACTTGGGTGCAGGGGAAAGTCCACCTGGTACAAATCAGGCAGGGATTGGATAGGGGCCCAGAGCTTTTGATTGGGTTGGGCTTGCAGGTGCCAAATCTTGGCACCTGATAAATATCCTCTGGATTCCAATAAAAGCTGTTTGCACTTGACCAACCAGATTCCCTCTCCTCCACTCCTCCCCAGCATTCAACCTCAATGTAATTTTTTTTTTTGATTTAAATTTTGGTTCAATCTCTATTTTCAATGAATTTGAATATGAATATGATTTTTTTGGAGGGGGTGGAGGGGGGGGAGAGCGTTGTAAAATAAAGCAATTTGGTTGTTCTTGAAATTGGAGAAAGCAAGTCTCAAGCTCAATATATCTCCCGCCAAATGGAGGAACTGCATTGAAAAAGTTCCAGCCAATTGGCAAGGTGGCTAAGGCAGGGGGGGGCGTGGAGTAGACAAGAATGAGGAGAGGACTAACCAGGGTCCTTTTTTCCTGGTGTTTCAAGTTTTTGGGGGCATAAAAGACCTAGGATTCAAAAGAAAAAATCATAATTTCCAAGGTTGAAGTCCCAAAAGATGAGTGAAGACTGGGTCATTGCAATAATGTTTGATTGGTGCCTAGTGGGCCTTTACAACACACCAAGATAATGTGGCTGTGTGCAAAAGGGCCCTTGACAAGGTTTCAAAATGACTTGGTCAGGCACCAAGTTAACTTTACAAAGAGCCATGAACACTTTAAAATAAGTTAGAATAATTTCACATGCCTCCCAGAAGTTCTTGATAGACCATACACAGTCAGAAACATGTTTTACCAAACAAACCACCATTACTAACTTAAACCAGCACTACACAGAAATATATGCATTCAGGACTATGTATTAACAAACAAACCGCCAGTACCAACTCAACTCAGTAATACAATAACATATATGCAGTCAGGGTAATTTAGTACCAAACAAGCAACCAAAAGCAAAAAAAAACATCTTATCAGCACGACAAAGCAATGTATGCAAGGTTGTTTGTGCATGACAAAATTTGCCACTTTCTTTACCAAACACCAAAAATTAACTCACAGAGCTGTTCTAACCTTTACCAACCAGCAGAAATTCCTCATGTATCTGTACCTAACTGTAAATTACTTGTACAAAGAGAGCCTCAGGGGCAGCCTTGAGAACTCCTGGGGGTGGGATTTTTTTATTTTAGGAGAGGCTCTTATATCTATCCAGGTTGTATCCCATCAACAACCAATAACTCATCAACATCATCCCATCCATCTGTGGAGCTACCCAGATGAAATCAAATCAGTGAACCAATAAAAAAAAGAATAAGAAAAAGAAAGGAAATAAAATCAAGTTAAAATTTCATCCCCAACAAATTGAAAAAGCCCAACTAGTTGCTTGGAATAAGGGTCTTCTGAGACCTAGGATTTTCTGCACCTAATGAAAGAAAAAACCTTGAACAATCAGTAAAAACAACAATTGAGAGAGTGTGCACAAAACAAGGAGCTCACAACATTATTCTTACCAAGTCCCCTGTGTGCTACCCATCCTTTGGGGTCCTCCCAAAATTCTAGCCACCCATTCAAGAAAGACGTCATCCTTGGGTATCAGAATATTGGCTAGGATCAACTATATCTGAAAAACCACTTGGTCAACCCCTTCCAATAACCCATACCCATCTGGTATACTGCTTGAAAAACCTATAAATCACAGGTAATAAATAAGCTAGGTCTTATCTGAGACCTATTTCAGTCTCAAAGAAACCAGCAATTGATTGAAAAAAGCTATTGTACAGAATTACTCTAGTTTTGTAAGGGAAGAAATTCACAAAAAAATTAGTTTAATACTACTCTAAAGGAGTCTACAACTGAGTTTCAAATTGCCTCAATTTCTGATTCTGTTCAAGAAACCTTCTGGCTGAGTCACACTATCTCTGAAATCTGGAAAAATTTGATCAGTCCCACTGTCTTTCACACTTAAAATAAAGGATAAATCAACCAATTTAGGAAATTTTGTTCTAACTCAAAAACCAAACACCTCAATGTAAAAATAAAAATTATCCAACATATTTACACAAAAATTCAAATCAATTTCAAAATGATTTCCAATGCTCTCACCAAGGCCTTCAATCTCAAATACATTCAAAATGGCTAATGCTAGATTTGCAACCTGTGGTTGCAAACGGTCATATTATATATGAATATACATTTTTTCAATTTTTTTTTACTTTTTTTATCTATTATTTATTTTTTTTGATTTTGATAAAAAAATAAAAATCAAAAAAACAAAATAATGAATCACATTAAAAGTATCAATATAAAAAAATATATAAAAAATAAAATCAAATAAATAAATAAATAAAAAAGTAAGAAATTAATTAGTTAAATCAATTAAAAATATAAATATAAGAAAATATTTTATTTTTTTTCCATTCTCAACCCATTTTGGGTTGCTAACAGCCACTAAAAAGCAAAAATGGGTTGCAAACGGCCACTCACAACCCAAAATGAGTTGCAAACGGCCACTCAAAACCAAAAATGGGTTGCAAACGGCCACTCACAACCCAAAATGGGTTGCAAACGGCCACTCACAACCCAAAATGGGTTGCAAACGGCCACTCACAACCCAAAATGGGTTGCAAACAGCCACTCACAACCCAAAATGGGTTGCAAATTGCGCCACACAACCCCTTTTAGGTGGTGAATGAGGGTTGCAAGGTAGCAAACTTAACATTTCCAATTCATAATTTCTAAATAAAAATTTCCTCCACTCTTTTCTCATCAGCCACCAAGTGTTTTTGAAACCTCCAGATCTCTCCTTGCTATCTCCACCAAAATCACACCAAAATCACAGAAATTTCACTTGCCTTCTTCTTCCTCCTCAACCCCATTTTCCATGTTGTTGAAATGCATTCTCCTTCCCAATTCTTCTCCATTATCATTTCAATCCAACTATACCTCCATCCTAAAATGTCCCACTCTCTCTTTATCTTTCATTCTTTCTCTTGCAATGTTCAAAAAATCTACTATGGAACCTGCAAGAAACTTCTAATTTCCTGAAACCCAAATCTTCAAAAGTCATCTCAAGGTTCTTGTAAATTGCTTACAACCTAAATCCTCTACAATTACCTCAAGGATCTTCAGCTTAGCTCAAACTGTTGCTTTTGTCTGGTGAGAAAAGAAAACATAATATTCTTATTTTGTGTTACGTCATTTCTGATCATTTATAACAGATTTATCCTTCAGTTTAGAACCATATTTTTTGTGTTACCTCTTGTGTTATTAAAATCTGATCAAACACAACTGAAAAAATTTCTCTGGAATTATGATCATTTTCCCTCATCTGTTTGTTGCTCATTTCAATTCTGCTCTTCTTACAGTTTTCACTCAATTGATTGCATTTTCCAAGAATGGTATTTATCTTTGGCAATTAAATAAACTTCTAAAATCCAAATTCTTCATCTTTCATCAAAATAAATGAGGGAGCCTTTTGAAAACTATTGGTACAAGTATAAAAGAGCCCAATAATTGTCAATAGAAGCCTGATTTGGTCTCCATGATGGTGATAAATCAAAATTTATAAATTTGGTGATTGATAAAATGGAATTAATAATTACCCTTGATTTTGAAATGGATGAAATATTTGGAAAGCATCCCAAAATAATACCTCTATCTGATTTTCAGTCTCCCACATTAAAGACAATTGAGGCTAAGTAGATGGTAGAAAATCCTCCGCCAAGTGATGAGGATAAAAAGGAAATCTTTATCAAGGAAGCAAGTTTTGTTGAAAAACCCTTGGAGTGACCAGAATCTGCCAAAAAGTAATATATTTCAACAGCAAAAGATCTAAAGGTCTAAATCTGTATAGAAGATGAATTCCAATGCATCTTTGGATCAAAAACATTTTTCTTTGGATCCATCACTTCCATGCTTGTAAAAAGTCATTTGAAATACTCTCAACTTGGAGGAGGATGAATTTGACCCCTCAACTCCCTCCCAACTGTAAAAAAAAGAGAAGATGAATGAAAAGGAGCTTATAACGTCAAGTGTTACAGACCTGAGAACAGGAGGAAAAGGACACTCCAGTTGATGTAATTGGCTGAACATATGATGAATTCCACTTGAGAGCACTGGTGTTTATATAGACTAAATACACTATAGGCTGAAAAGTGGTTGAGTGCAAAATGAATAAGGTAAAATTAGCATAAGCAGTTTAAGTGACATGGTAAGTGAAATGCTATGCTTGGAAAGTCTGACAATCACCACTGAGAACACAGCCTAGTTATATTTTAGCCATTATTTTAATACTTCAATAAAAACAATAATATAAATCAAATCAATCCAATGAATGATACTTTGAACTCCAGTGGAAGTAACATATATATAAACTCAAATTCTAACACCAACATCCAAACCTAAATTTTTATGAAAATGAAGTGTATTTTATATCAAACCTTCTAGTGAATAATAAATTATTTCCTCTAAAAAAACCAGAATTTTTTAGCCAACCAAACGCTTAAGTCAATGGGACCTCCCACTTCACCATTCAATAAAAGTTATGATGTTCAGCTGCAGTAATCCTCAGTATATTTAAATAAAAAGAAATGTAAAAAAAGCAAAATAAACCCAAAAAGCCATCAAAGGTGGAGGAAAAACTGCAGCTTTTTGGGTTTGGAAGAGCTTTGGGGTTTTGAAAGAAATCATTGAATCATTGAGAAGAAAGATTTGGGTTAGAAAATTGAACAACAATTTGCAAATTTAAACACAATAATTAACAATTATGCCTTTCAAACAAGTTAACTCACAGATTGACAGTGATTGCCTTGAAGTTCAAAATGGAAAGGTTCAGTTTGAAAAGGGAAAATGAGTTTGAAAAGGAAAAATGGGCTCTGAAACTGGAAATTGATAAAGAAAAGCAAATAGATGCACAAATTTCTGAAGACAAAAAAATTGATGCTCCGCCAAACTTGAGACAAACTGAGCTGGATTTTGAAAAAAGAGAAGAATGAAAAGAATCAACTGGCAGCTGAAAAAGGGAAAATTCTTCATTAGATGTTTCATTTGTTTGAATAATTAAAATTTTGTACAAAATGGAGAGAATCACTCAAAGACTTGGATTTAAAATTGATTGCTTGGTCTGATTGAAAAAATAGAGAAAAATATTATTTCCATTTACAACAATGCTTGATGGTATTCTCAAAAACTTCAATAAAAAATATTTTTTATTTTTATCAGGGTATTGTTTCCTAGACTAACTCTCTCTGCCAGCTAAATAACTGCTGGTGTTGATGGTACTTTGATTGATTTGCATGGTTGTAGACATTCTGGCATGAGCTGCAGACTCAAAAGCAGGAAGTATAAAATTCATTTACTTCTTCACAGCTCAAAGAAATATCAAAATCAATTTTTCCACAAAATAAATTCTAAAGTCCAATCAAGGAAAAAAAAATTGAAGTTCAAAAATATCATATTTTTCCAAGATATTCATAATTTGTCCATTTTCCTTTTTTTTGTAACCACCAGGAGGAACAATTGTGAACAAATTTTGAAAATTTAAACTTGGGGAGTTCTTTAGAAGCCAAATGATATAAGGCCCACACTAAAATGATGCCAAAAACTTAAAACAATGATTGCTTTTTTTTTCCAAAAAGGTTTAACTTTCAGCTTCTAGATGCCAAGAAACTTGATTTTTTCAGCTAATAGAAGTGATGAAGAGTAAGAATAAATATATTCTCAAAAAAAATCTCCAAAAGAATATGAGTAGGGCGTATAAAGGTTAAGCAAACCTGCCATTTTTTAATTTGGGGTTTCAACCCAAATCCCCCATTTCAAACCAACCATTCAAAATAAAAACCACTTATTTCACATCAGATGTGTCAAAGTTACCTGAAAATAAATGTTTTTTTTTTAAATAAAGTATTTAAAGGCTTTCACCTCCACAACCCATCATTCCCCATAATCACCCATGGTTTCAACCTCCAACCTCATTGGAAAACTCTACCTCCAACCTCATCCAAAAATTTGATTCATTGCTCTTCAGCTCTTCATTGCTATCCTCATCACTTCATCACTCTAATTGCTTCATCAATCTCATCACTTTCTCACCTCCTCACTTCATCACTCTCATTGCTTCATCAATCTCATCACTTTCTCACACATTATTGCTTTCATCACATCCATCCTCTAATCACTTCATCACTTCATGCCTGCTTACATCACATCCCAACTCTCATTGCTTCATTGCTTCATCCCCGCTTTCAAAAAATCCCTTCATCACTTTATTGATTTATTGCTTCATCGCTAGATCAATCTTACTCTTATCAAATCCCCCCTCAGCAAACCTCCCCCCATGTACACCAAACAATCCAATGGAAAAAAGCAAACATCCCCCAGGAACTCAAAATCAAAAAATCCTCCCCCATCAGCTTCCAAAGGCTCAAGTCAGCTCAAGATAGCTGATCACATAATCCAGGTAAACTGGCTCAAAATTCCCCCAAACTATGACACTTGATTTGGATCTGAAAATGAAACACAATTTGGCCAAACACCATGGTCTAAGTTTAATGGTTATCTCCTTATGGCCAATGAACTGAAATTTAAAACCAAAGGTAGGTTGGATCTTTCATCCAAACAGATGCAATAGCAATCCAAGAACTATCAATCCAAACATTGCCCCTTTAACCAATGCTAACCAGCCCCATTCTTTCCCTGTCTCTGTATGTTTTCAAATCATCTCCTCCCATCCACATACTAAAATTTGGGTGAGCATCAAGAAGGGATTCAATTCATCTTATAAAATTCACTTGAATTTATACCCCATGGGAATTTAATGCTTGATTGATTGCAAATCAATCCAGCAATAAATTGCCAATTCATTTCTCAATTGATTCATTTTTGACTGAGAGATCAATTGGCAATTGATTGGCAATTTTACATTTCTGTATGTTTTTAAAATCATCTCCTCCCATCTTGTTCCCTCACAGGAACCTACTGCGCTTTGGGTAAGGATCAAGAAGAGATTCAACTTTTTGTATAATATTTTGAGGGCAGTGGCAGTTTTACAACCCAAAATGTTGCACACTATGGGATTTGAACCCATGACCTCAACATTGATGAATGATTCTTTAACCACTAAATTAATTTTACCATTTCCAGATCAGCAAATGTGCCTTTTCAAACACTCAGACTCATCATCTAATGATCCCTTGCTCACCATGATCATCTGAGCTTACCACAATGATCATCCAGCTCACCATCTGCTCATCACATTACCTCTCCAACAAGTGTACCTTGGATGGTCATATCATCCATTGGGTCTAATCCCCAGGCAATCGCATCTTTCCATCAAAGGAAACTGCTGGTAATTGATCCATTGATTCCCGGTGGTGGCAGAGGAGGAGGAGGAGGATGCCACCCGTGATCAATTGCAGGCGGCAGAAGAGGAGGAGCAGGAGGAGGCCACTGGCTGCAATTGATTGATTTCTGTCAGCTGGAGAGAAGGAGGAGGAGGAGGCCATGGCCTGCAATTGATTGATTGATTTCTAGCCAGGGAAGAGGAGGAGCGGGAGGAGGCTTCCAGAAATCAATTGATTGATTGCCGGTGGTGCCAGAGGAGGAGGAGGAGGAGGATGCTGCCCGCAATCAATCAATTGATTGCTGGCAGCGGCATAGGAGTAGAGGAGGAGGATGAGGGGAGGTGGGAAGGTGAGCAGTGAGTGAAGCAAGAGAGGCTGAAGAAATGATTGAGATCTTTGACACCAGTTGAGAGCTGGCCGGGTTGATGGGGGAGCTTGAGCAGGGAGGCAACCAAGGAAGGGCTACAAAGGGGAACTTGCTGCAATAAATTTCAAGCCAAAAGCAGAGGGGGAGGAGTATAAATGGGGGAACTTGCCGCAATCAATTGCAAGCGGATGGCAGAGGAGGCAGAGGAGGAGGAGGGGGGAGCTTACATGGATGATTGAGCAAGGAGGTGTGGGGGACCTAGAGGTTTAATGATCAAAGGATCAGCAACCAATGAGGGGCAGGAAGAGAAGGAAGATGAGGAGGAGGGGGGAGGGGGCTTTCCAGGGGTTCTAACCAAAGGATGAGGGGAGGTGGTAGGTGAGGTGGAGGTGATGGGTGAGGTGGAGTTGGTGGGTGAGGATTTTTGGTGAGGAGGAGGAAGGAGTGGACCAGTGGGAATGGACTGGTGGTTAAACGTTCAGTCAGCTTTTTAGTGTTTTCAACTTGCTTCCAGGAAGTTTCATTTGATATGTTGAGAAAGATTGTGATGTGATGTGGGGTGATGAGATGATTTTAAGATTTGTGTGAAGAAATGGAGATGTGAAGCAATGGAGATGTGAAGCAATGGAGATGAGATGTGTGTGATGCAATGGACATGGGATTGGTATGGATTTGATGAGGTGGAGTTGTGGATGGGTGTTTTGCATGGGATGGATGGTGGATGGATGATGGTTCAAAAATGGCAGGTTTGATTTTTGATGTCAGCTCTCTGATACCATGAACCTTGCAGTCCTTTAGCTACAGAGAGTGATAAAAATACTGGAATAATAATAATAATTATTATTCCAAAAATAAACGCTTAGAGGCTGAAATAAATAATATAATAAGAGCAGTTGCAAGGTTTAATTGGTTTGGTAATAAAAGGTTTCCAATAGGGGGTATCAAAGTTAACCAAACCCGCCATTTTTTAATGGTGGGTTTCAACCCAAATCCGCCATTTCAAACCCGCCATTAAAAATCAAAAAAACCCACTTATTTCAGATCAGACGTGTCAAAGTTAACCTGAAATAAGTGGGTTTTTTCAAATAAAGTATTTAAATGCTTCCACCACCTGTCCGCGTCATACACCCCTGTCTTCCCACCTCCTTCTACCTCCAACCTCATTGGAAAATGTTTTACCCCCACCCTCATCATAAAATTGATTGACCACTCTCATCACTTTATCGCTCTCATCACTTGATCACTCTCATCCACTTCATCGCTCTCAAAACTTCATCACTCTCATCACTTAACCGCTCTCATAACTTGATCACTCTCATCCACTTTATTGCTCTCAAAACTTCACCACTCTCATCACTTTATCGCTCTCATCACTTGCGTAGCCCAAACTCTTTCAAATGGCCCCTCAGCAAACCTCCCCCCACAAGTCCAACACACCCAAGAGAACATTGCCAAGGAACTCCAAAACAAACAATCCTCCCCCATCAGCTTCCAAGGGCTCAAGTCAGCTCAAGAGAGCTGATCACATCATCCTGGTAAACTGGCTAAAAATTCCCTCCAACTACAATGCCTGCTTTGGATTGGACAACAAAACACGTGTTGGCCGACCTCAATCCTCTAAGGTCAATGGTTATCTCCTGATGGCCAATGAACTCAAGAACAAAACAAAAGGTAGGCTGGATCTGTCATCCAAACAAATGAGGGAGCGGTGTAAGACTCCAAACGGTGCTAAGCCGTGGCAGTTCTGTGGAGGGGAAAGATTCTGTTTAGGCTGCCCTCCTAGGAGTTACAATAATATTTTAATGTAACCGGAATCAAGGTCCAGAACCTTATGGATGAGAAATCAAACTAAGAGAAGAGGATAAGAGTTGTTGGTAGCAACGGAAACAACACTATCTGAGACAAGATGGTGCAGGGAAAGACTTTAACAAATAAGTCAAGGTTTGTTCAGAGTTCAATACAGCAAGGCAGTTGTAAGTAACAACGCCCACAAGCTAATAACTCTGGTTGTCAGCAGCTGATTAGGAAAGATCAACTCAATCCCAACCAACCTCCAGGTTCTCAATGAACCTGCCCAACTCTCCGCAATCAAGCGCTTGAAGGGTACCAGATAACTGTGGGAGGCTGAAAAAAACAAAGGCAATTTGTTTATGAAGCTCTAGGAGCAAATCAATAACGAATTTGAGCAAGAATATCCCAACACTTCTCAAGGAACTCAAGAATAGCGTGGCAAAATTCAACCTCCAAGAAGAAGGGAGGTATAACACTCCAGGTTTTAAGCTTAATAAAACCTCTTCAATCAAACGTGATTGGCTCCAGAAAGATGATCAAGGAGAGATCAAGACCAGTATGGTCGGAAAAAGGGATCAGAGTGGTATAACACACTCAAGAATTCAGGCAGACAGGAATTCTTCTTCAACCAGCAAGGCTATTGGTTGGTGATAAGGATCAAGGTCACAAAGGACTGAGTTTGAGTATGGAGGCTCAAAGGATCAAGGGGAAATCATAGATATACCCGGATAATTTGCTCAGATAAGTGGGGAAGGATGCCCACGGATAAATTGTTTATGATGATAGAATGATGGGATTCTCTGATGCTCCAATGATGGGATGCTGGGATGCTGGAATGCTGCCCTCCTAGGATGATAGGATGACGGGCCAAAAGGCAGGGGAGAGCCCCTCCTTATATGGGCAGGAGGCCCTGTTAGACTATATACAACGGATTCTACAAATAGAGCGGAAAAGGGAAGGCAACCATGTGGTCACTCGCGTTGGTCGAGGATCTGCCAAATGCTTGCGGGTGCGGTCGGGATGGATTCAGTAGATCATGGATGAGCGCCGCGCGACGGTAGCAATGAGGAGATTGGAAGGCGCAACGACAAAGACAAAGACACGCAACAACAAAGATGAGGACGTGCTATAACAACGGCGGAGATGACAAGCAACACGGATAAAGGATGCGCGATGCGCGCGGATGAAAGGAGCGCGGCGCGGGACGCGGATAATGGAAGCGCAGCGCGCGCGGCGCGGCGCGCGTGCGCGGGTAAATGATGGTTTGGATGAGCCTGAGGATAAGTTGTTCGGCCAGGCGGTACGTTTGCGCAACAGTTTATGGATTGAGGTCTTAAGGCAGCCAGGGTGTCCAGGATGGGGCACCACATCTCTCCCCAACTTACAGACTGTCCCTAGTCTGCTCCCGAGTTTGATGCCATAGAAAGAAAAGAAAGGAAAGACAGATGATTGAAACCAAAGAATGGCCATTTTGATCTTGAGAGTGGTTGAAGAGTTGAGGAAAATATCTTGATTCTTCCAAATGAATCCTAGAAGCGGCAGGAATAGAACAAGGAGGGCGTCCCAGGTGCTTACATATGTGGCATACAGTAGAGTTTTACAACAAAAATGCAGCAAATGACCCTGGTGGTGCACAATTGGGAGGACTTACTTCTGAGATAAGTTGCCCCCACGACAATGGAACTTCTTGACTTGATCAGCAGAGAACCTTCTGGCCAACCGAGTACCATCCAACTCCTCCAAAACATAAGATCCACCTCTAACTTGATGAACCACTCAATAAGGGCCATTCCAACGATTAGAGAAAAGCTTGCCCCACTGGGTTTCCAAAGATTGATTATAAGCTAAAACTAGGTCACCAGGGTTCAAGGGCTCCCTGATTCAATTAGAGTGCTTGTCCTCCCAATACTGGACGGATTTTGCTCTGGCCTCCATCATTGTTTGATAAGCTTCATCACGAACGTCTTCACTTTTCTCCAGTTGCTTGGATCTAGCAACTAACAGATCAGTGGTTGAGGACACCTCTTCCCAAGAGATACCCAAGAAAGATTCCATTTCCAGATCCAAAGGAAGGACTGCTCTTTGACCAAAGATGATTTCATAAGGTGAGTAGCCAGTAGTCCTTTTGGTTGAGATTTGATCAGAAAAGAGAACAAGCGGAAGGAATTTGCAACAGTTCTTGCCACTTTCACCAGCCAGTTTAACAAGTGCAGCCTTCAAAGGGGCATGGCCTTGTTCCACCATGCCTTGGCCTTCAGGATAATAAGGAGTAGTAACTCTATGTTGTCCAGGAAGGGATCGGATCATTTCAGCAAGCTTGCCCCCAAATTCAGAGCCACCATCAGTAGAGTAAGATTGAGCCAGGCCATAACGCATTGTCCAGGTCTCGTAGAGGAAAGCTGCCACTGATTCAGAGCTAAGGTTCTTAAGAAATTTCGCTTCAACCCATCCGGAAAAATCATCCCTAGCCACAATGAGGTACTTAGCACCACCTGCCTTAATATGAACCACATCCATAGCAATCCTTCCAAAGACAGTGGACTCCCCAGTAGGATAACAAATTTTGGTTGGGCGCCTAAGATCACGTTTTTGGCAAACTTCACAACTCTTGCACCATTGGGAGACGGATTTCTTCAAAGATGGCCACCAGAATTGTTCGGATAATTGTCGATAAGTTTCAGTTTCCCCACAATGACCAAGGCCTTCATGGAGACTTTCAAGGATAGAATCTTGTTTAGAGGGAATAGTAACAACAATAAGAGCACAAGGATTGCCCCTCTTCATAAGTCTAGAGCCTTGAACAAAAAAATTAGAAGACTTTTGTTTAAGAGATCAAAATTCCTTAGCAGAGAGATCAGGAGGTTTTTGAAGAGTTGAAAGGTACTGCTCTAATTTAAACCAGAAGCCTTGTTGAAAGCCAGAATAATTTTGTGAAGAAAAAGAGAAAATAGGTCGAATTAAAGGTTCCTCTTCATTGAAATTGGTTCCAACATCAGATTCGTTGTCCCCAAGAGGTCGTCGAGATAAACCGTCAGGCATGGTGAAAGATTTTCCAGGCTTGTGAACAATATCAAAAGAGAAAAGCTGGATAAAGGCCACCCAACGAGTCATAGGAGCATTGGGAAGACTGGGAGCGTTGATCATTTCAATGATGGATTGAGCATCAACTTGCAATTCGAAATGTTGGCCCCAGAGAACGGTTTGAAGTTTCTTCATCATTCGAGCCACACCACAGAGTTCCAGTTTGGGCTGGGAGTATCTAGATTCTACATCTGAAAACAACAAAGATTCATAAAGAGCAGGACAGTCCCAACCATTTTCATCTTCCTGAGTAAGGACGGCCCCAACAGATTGATAACTAGAATCAACAGCCAGCTTGATCTTGCCAGCTCCAGGCCCATAAGAGATCTTTTTCAAAACTATGTCTTTACCAACTATCCTTTTGAGTAGCTGGAAAGCACATTCACAATCTTGGGTCCAAATCCATTCAGCATCTTTTCTGGTTAGACAACGCAAGGGTGCACAGATTTTGGATAAAGATGGGATAAAGATTCTAACATAGGTGACAACACCTAGAAAGCCCCTAACTTCCGTTGGATTGATTGGGGTAGGCCAAGAGATGATCTTGTTGACTTTGGCTGGTGCCATCCTTCTTCCTTCCTTGCAGACCACATGACCAACAATTTCCAGAGCAGGGACACAAGCCGCCAGTTTGGATCCAGAGACAGTAAGGCCGGATTCCTCGATTCAAAACAGAATCCTCTCCAAGGTAGTAGCATATTCCCAGATAAAACAACGAATTCCTGAATGCCTAGGTAAGAGCTCATTATCATAGTCAGATACTGGACCTTTAATTCCGCCATCGTCAATAAAGATACCAGCATGATCAGGGATTTCATCCTGGAGGATCCACATCATCTGAGCCTGATAGACTGCAACCGAGTTGGTGGCTCCTTGAGGCAATCGAGTAAGTTGAAATCAACCAAGAGGAGTGTCAAAAGTAGTGAGAGGACGAGAAATAGGATGTAAGGATCGTTTGTCATAGCCACCCATAATATCCCCTAGACCATAGCAAGCTCTTCCCGCAAAGGATTCAACAAATTCTTCAGTAGCAGGAGGGATACCAGAGTCTTTAATAGTAACTTTATTAAGGGGTTGAAGATCATTAAATATTCTAAGTTTACCATTACTCTTGAGGACACAGAAGACGGGGCTGGAATAACTAGAAGTTGACTGTTCATACAGGCCAGTTTGAACTCGTTCCCGGACCAACTTGACGAATTCGTCAACTTTAGCAGCAGGGATAGGGATCTTTTTCTTTTGCCAAGGATCATGTTCAACTACAGGGATGATATAAGGGAGGCCATAGGATTCCCGCAAGAGACCTCTCTCTTCTTCACAGAAAGCAATAGATTTTTCTCTTAGAGATAAGACATTTTTAATTAAATTTAACTCATCAGGAAGAAGCCATCCATCTGGACCAAAGTTGACCACCTTCAGACGTTCTTCAGTGACCCGTCCATTAGGCACAAAGGGACCAGTAAGAGATTGAGGAAGTCCACAGTAAGGATCGCGAGATAGAGGAGGACGCATAAGGGGAGGATTGAGGTTGAGAGGCATAGGCTGGTTGACTGGTTGGATCTTTTTAGCAACTGGTTTATACTTAGTGGCAAAAGAGAGAAGTTCTTGTTTCCTCCAAGAGTTGACCAGAGAGACTTGATTACAAAAGCTGAGTCCAAGTTCCAACATCTTCCAAGTCCGATGTTCTGCAATATCCTTGAAGGGTGCCTTTTCCATAAAAGGAGAACCAGGAGATAATACGTTGCTCACATGTGTGGCACAAGGTAGGGTTTCGAAAATGACGGTAAAAGATTGCCCTGGCAGTGCACAATTGGGAGGACTTACTTGTACCCCAAATTGCCTCCACTGCAGCCCATATTCCTTCATACCAAAATCACCAAAAACGGAATTGCAATTCGGATCTAGTTTAGACTCATTGCGGAGATTCAAACCGGAACTGAGAGAAGATTGATCAGACTTAAAAGTAGAAGGAAAAGGAGACACAACAGATCCAGAGAGAGAAGGAGATGGAGGAGAAATATTTTTGGATTTTTCTATTTTGATATGTTTTTGTTTTTTAATATTCTTGAGCTCAGAAGAGAATGATGAAAGGAATGAAAAATAAGCCTGAGGGATGGGAGTTGACCCTTGAGTTGCAGTCTGAGGCTGAAAAGAACTACAATCATTGGTAGGATCAACTATTCCCCTAAAAAATGAGAGGAACTAGAGTTATCCTTCTGCTTCCCCTTAAAAGATGATTTGGGAGAATGACCAGGAAAATCTCTTTCCCAACAACCAGAATCCAAAGAGCAAAGAGGAACTTCAATTTTTCTGCCATCAGCATCAGGGAGAAGAATTCTCTCCCCAACTTGATCAGAAAACATCAGGGTTGCACCAAAGTCCATTAAGAAGGGTCGTCCCAAGATCATAGGACTGTCCAAACGAGTAATCCAAAAATGGCAGGTTCCAACAATATTTCGACCAATCCTGACCGGTACATCTTCAGCAATACCAATCAGTTCACAAGCTTGATTTCCTATCCCATATACTGCAGAGTTGAAGCTGACCCTAGGACTAAGTTTGAGCTTGCAGGCCATAGCATCCAAGATTAAGTTAAGCTGAGATCCAGAATCCACAAGAGGAGAAACAGTTTTAGCTGAGTCACCAAGATAACAAGGAAGAAAGCCAAGGGGACAGGAATAAAGATTGGATTCTATAGAAGGACTGGTTCCACCAGAGTCCTCCATTAAAGTTCCAGAGGAGACTTTGAGTTCTTCAGGGCCAATTTCCACACGTCGACGAGAGACCCATTTCTTCATTCCTTCAGCAACAGATGGAGAGATCAATAGGAGTTCAGCCAGAGATAGATCAGGAATTTTGAGATCAGAAATTTTCTTTAATACTCCCTCCACAGCATTGGGGTGATCCTTGGAGATGCCTCTTTCAAATCAAACTTTGGGCTGGGTGGGGGGAGGAAGTTCAGGTGACGCAGAATCTAAGATAGGATTAGAAGGTTGAGGTGAGGGAGAAGGATCAGGGTGATCTGGGAACCTTTCCATGAGTGGTTCTTTTTCCACCTCCATGTCTTCTACATCAGAGGAAGGAGGCTCAAGTGTTGATCGACGTTTAACGGGTTTTCGAAGGATTGAAGTTGGCAAGGAAGGAGCCTTATGAGGTTTAGGTTCCTCATGTCGTTTCCTGGCTGGATCAGATTGATAAGTAGTCCCAGCAAGACTAGAGGAAGAAATAGCTGGAGGATACCAAGGTTGGAGGGTACCACAGGATGATCGAAATTCAAAGGAAGCAAGAGATGCTTTCACAGGAGGTGATGGCTGGTAAGAGGCCACCACATGTCGGATAGGACGAGACGAGTCAAAAGGGATTAAGGCACCATTAGGGAGGAAGTAATTGTTTCCCCTCTGCTCTACCAACTTTTCCTTTAAGTCCTTCTGAAGTTCTTGACATCGTCCGGTTCCATGGCCTTCCCTATGACAGTAGTAACAGACCAGAGTTGATTTGGGGACAGAAGTAGGAGTTTTAGGAGTAGCTAGCGAAGAAATCTTTTGATCTATTTTGTTCTCAAAGGCTCTAAGTAACTTGGTGATTTCATCTATAGTAGTAGGTTCTCGATTTGAATTAGGATCTGCTTTAGGCCTACGATCTGCCTCCATTTTAATCATAATATCGTTTGACTCTTTAAAAGAAGGAGCATGGACTGGTTCAGTAGTTCTAGGCTTTTCAAAGGTAAGAGCAGTTTGACCTTTCATGACTTTATCCACAGTACTCCTAAGGGTAAGAAAAACAGGGAGCTTGAATCAATTATCCCTGGTAGTAATCATGGATCCAGATTTGACCAGTTCTTCTTTAATCCTTTCCTGCACAGCCGACGAAAAAGATTGGAAGGACTTTGCTCGAATTTCGTCCACTGTGTCAATGTGATCGTTTTGGATAAGATAGTTTTGAATGGGATCCCAAGACTTTCTAAAAATCTGATAGTCAGAGGCTGAAGAAATACCACCATTGGAGATCCACTGAGAAACCAGAGCATCCAAATCCTGCAGAGTAAACCTAGCCACATCTATTTTACCCCAGTATGCCAACATAGCCTCCCTGAGAAGCGTCCAGTTGTGGGATTCGAATCCCTCGAAAGACTCGATTACCTCCATAACTTCATCTGAGGAGATGAAGAATCGCAACTGATAAGCCATATCGAATTCACTAGCTCCATCTACTTCAGCAGCCATTTCATAGGAGTCCAAGAATCGCTTGACATTTGTACCGTTGAAGCCTAAGTTCTTGTTCTGGGGTTTGATCTTTACCATCTTAGGTCGAACAGAGGCGGTTGGAGTAGCGGGAGATGCCATATCAAATAACAGAGTTCCTAGGGGATCCAAAGAGCAGATTTCCAAAGTGGCTCACAAGTGTGGCAAGAGTAGGGTTTCGCCAAAAACGACAAGTATCTTGCCCGAGCGGTGCACAAATTGGGAGGACTTACTTCTAGACCAAGTTTCCTCCACGGATTGGAAAAAAGAACAAACAGAAAAAGAAAGAGAAACTGGATAGGATTTCGGAGTTGATTCTTCAAGTTGGGACTGTAAATCCCAAGGTTGCTGGTTCGATCCCGGCCCGGGGGACCAAATGTAAGACTCCAAACGGTGCTAAGCCGTGGCAGTTCTGTGGAGGGGAAAGGTGCTGTTCAGGCTGCCCTCCTAGGAGTTACAATAATATTTTAATGTAACCGGAATCAAGGTCCAGAACCTTATGGATGAGAAATCAAACTAAGAGAAGAGGATAAGAGTTGTCGGTAGCAACGGAAACAACACTATCTGAGACAAGATGGTGCAGGGAAAGACTTGAACAAATAAGTCAAGGTTTGTTCAGAGTTCAATAGAGCAAGGCAGTTGTAAGTAACAACGCCCACAAGCTAATAACTCTGGTCGTCAGCAGCTGATTAGGAAAGATCAACTCAATCCCAACCAACCTCCAGGTTCTCAATGAACCTGCCCAACTCTCCGCAATCAAGCGCTTGAAGGGTACCAGATAACTGTGGGAGGCTGAACAAAACAAAAGAAATTTTTTTATGAAGCTCTAGGAGCAAATCAATAACGAATTTGAGCAAGAATATCCCAACACTTCTCAAGGAACTCAAGAATAGCGTGGCAAAATTCAACCTCCAAGAAGAAGGGAGGTATAACACTCCAAGTTTTAAGCTTAATAAAACCTCTTCAATCAAACGTGATTGGCTCCAGAAAGATGATCAAGGAGAGATCAAGACCAGTATGGTCGGAAAAAGGGATCAGAGTGGTATAACACACTCAAGAATTCAGGCAGACAGGAATTCTTCTTCAACCAGCAAGGCTATTGGTTGGTGATAAGGATCAAGGTCACAAAGGACTGAGTTTGAGTATGGAGGCTCAAAGGATCAAGGGGCAATCATAGATATAACCGGATAATTTGCTCAGATAAGTGGGGAAGGATGCCCACGGATAAATTGTTTATGATGATAGAATGATGGGATTCTCTGATGCTCCAATGATGGGATGCTGGGATGCTGGAATGCTGCCCTCCTAGGATGATAGGATGACGGGCCAAAAGGCAGGGGAGAGCCCCTCCTTATATGGGCAGGAGGCCCTGTTAGACTATATACAACGGATTCTACAAATAGAGCAGAAAAGGGAAGGCAACCATGTGGTCACTCGCGTTGGTCAAGGATCTGCCAAATGCTTGCGGGTGCGGTCGGGATGGATTCAGTAGATCATGGATGAGCGCCGCGCGACGGTAGCAATGAGGAGATTGGAAGGCGCAACAACAAAGACAAAGACACGCAACAACAAAGATGAGGACTTGCTATAACAACGGCGGAGATGACAAGCAACACGGATAAAGGACGCGCGACGCGCGCGGATGAAAGGAGCGCGGCGCGGCGCGGCGCGGGACGCGGATAATGGAAGCGCAGCGCGCGCGGCGCGGCGTGCGTGCGCGGGTAAATGATGGTTTGGATGAGCCTGAGGATAAGTTGTTTGGCCGGGCGGTACGTTTGGGCAACAGTTTATGGATTGAGGTCTTAAGGCAGCCAGGGTGTCCAGGATGGGGCACCACAGCGGTTCAAAAACTATTGAGCCAAGTACAAAAAGGGCCCACTCCATGTCTATCTCCACTGGCTTTGGTATCACCGACTTGGACAAAGCCATAGGAATCAACTTGGTGGTTGATGAGTTGGACTCCATTTGTCCTTTTTATATTCAAATGGATGAAATCTTTGGAAAGAAGGCCAACATCACCCCCCTAGCTGCTTTTGATACCCAACAATCCGATTCTGTTGATGCTGAGGACTTGACTGGGGATGCTCAGCCTACCAACGGGGACCTTAATGAAACCTTGGCCTTGGAGTGGCCCCCATCTGATGACGAGGAGGATATTCAAACACAATCAGCTCCAATCACTTCTACTTTGGTATTGATTGATCAGTCAATCCCGACCTTGGACCCCTCACTTCCTTCTTTTGATTGCTCTCTTCCTGGGGCAGAACAACTGGAGAACTTGCCCAATGAGGAGGATGTTATTCCTGGATCACCGTTGCCATCAACATTGGCTCAAGTAAGGAACTAAATTGTTTTTGATTCTGTCGGGTTGCTCCTGACTGATTTACATTGTAAAAAAACAGGCTCATCCATTTTTGATTGGCTGAAAACTCAAGCCAATGGGGCCTCCCACATTGCCTTCAAATACTAGTGAGGACTTTCAGACTCAAACCTCCTCTGCCAAGGGTAAGCAAAAGGCCTCCAATTCCATCAATGTCAACCCCAAAAGTCATCAAAAGAGGAGAAACACTTCCAGTTTTTTGGGCTTTGAAGAAATCATGGAGAAGCAAGATTCATGTAAGTTGATTGATTCAATATCCTTGCTTTCAAAATCATGCTCATTGCCATTCCCCTCCAAAAAACAGTGAAATCACAAATTGAATCAGACAAACTTCAGTTTGAAAAGCAAAAGTGGGATTGCCAACTGGCCATGGATGGTCAAAAGCAGCAAGCCAAGACTTTGGCTAATCAACAAAAATTGGATGCTGAGTGGAGGTTGAAACAAGCTGAGCTAGAGTTTCAAAAAGAGGAAAAGGAGAAGAATTGGCAGCAAGTGCAACTGGAAAAGGAGAGGGAACAATGGGCAAACAAAAAAAAGGATAAGGTATCAGTAGCTTTGGCTTGCATTGGCAGTGGTAGATCGGTAGAAGAAATACAGCAGATTACTCAAATGCTGGGCTTGTAAATATATTTGCATGGATGAAAGAAAAACAAATTATTTTTTACTACAACAACGTTTGAGAGCATTCTTAACCCCACCAATATACAAATCTTTTTTGTTTTTATTGATATTTTTTTCTCTAGAGTAAATTTGGCCGTTTTTCATGTCCCTACAAGTGCTCTGAGTTTTTTTATTAATTTGGAGTGACATGGCCATTCTGGTATGGGTTGCTGTGTCTACAGCTGGAAAGGTACAGTGCTTGTACTTGTTAGCCGCCCAAACCATTTTGACTATACCTTTTTGCTTGAAATCAAGCTCGCAACCAAAGCACTTTGGCCCAGTTGTTTGAGCCTGATGTGGGCAAGGAGACAATTGTTTGCTCAAGGCAGACATCACTGGTCAAGTGTCATTGATACAAAAATTCAGAAAAATCAGTCACCAAACATTCTCCAATCTATTAACAGAAGAAACCCCACAATTGAGCCACTACAAGAAATTACCAGCCCTGTGAGTAAAGATCTTGTTCAAAAGTATGTTTCTTTTTTTTATTTGAAGTGGGGTTTATTTATTTATATACCCTATGATTTTTCACATTCAAGCCATCAATTGAAGACTTCTGTTTTTTTTGGTTTTTTTTTTGGTTTTTTTTTTGGTTTTTTTTTTTTGGTTTTTTTTTTTTGGTTTTTTTTTTGGTTTTTTTTTGGTTTTTTTTTTGGTTTTTTTTGGTGTTTTTTTTTGGTGTTTTTTTTGGTGTTTGTTTTTTTTGGTGTTTGTTTTTTTTTGGTGTTTTTTTGGTGTTTTTTTGGTGTTTTTTTTGGTTTTTTATGGTTTTTTATGGTTTTTTTATGGTTTTTTTTTTTTTTTTTTTGTTTTTGGTTTTTTTATGCTTTTTTTGGTTTTTTTTTTTTGGTTTTTTTTTTTGGTTTTTATTTGGTTTTTCTTGGTTTTTTTTGGTTTTTTTGGTTTTTTTTTTGGTTTTTTTTTTTGGTTTTTTTTGGTTTTTTTTTAGTTTTTTTTAGTTTTTTTTTGGTTTTTTTTTGGTTTTTTTTTGGTTTTTTTTGGTTTTTTTTTGGTTTTTTTTGGTTTTTTTTTGGTTTTTTTTTTGATTTTTTTGATTTTTGCTTTTTTTGAAGAGGTCAATGCACCAAGCACGGCCTGGCTTGTTGGGGGGACTTCATCACCCTCCAACCGAGCAAGCAAGCCAGGCGGGAGGGAGGGCCCGGCTTGGTGGGGGGATTTCATCACCCCCCGACCGAGCGAGCGGCAAAGGGGGGGGCAGCTTGTTGGGGGGACTTCATAAACCCCCAACCAAGCGAACAAGCAAGGCGGGAGGGAGGGCCCGGCTTGGTGGGGGGATTTCATCACCCCCCGACCGAGCAAGCGGCAAAGGGGGGGGGCAGCTCGTTGGGGGGACTTCATCACCCCCCAACCAAGCGAGCCAGCAAGGCGGGAGGGAGGGCCCGTCTCGGTGGGGGGATTTCAGCACCCCCCTACCGAGCAAGCGGCAAAGGGGGGGGGGCAGCTTGGTGGGGGGATTTCATCAGCAGTGGGGGGGGGGCCGGCTTGGTGGGCGGACCAAGCAAGCGGCAAAGGGGGGGGGGGGACTTCATCACCCCCCCGCCCAGCGACCAAGCGAGGGGGGAGCAAGCCACCGGCTCGCGGTGGGGGGGACTTCATCACCCCCCGCCCAGCAACCAAGCGAGGGGGGAGCAAGCCACCGGCTCGCGGTGGGGGGGACTGCATCACCCCCCCGCCCGGAAAGCGAGCAAGGGGGAAGGAGCTGGTGGGGCTTGTGGTGGGGGGCACTTCATCACCCCCCCGCCCAGCAAGCAAGCAAGGGGGACATCAAGGGGGGAGGGAGGGGGGGGGGATTTCAAATCCGCTCCCCACCTAGCGAGCAAAAGAGGGGGGAGATCAAGGGGGGAGGGAGGGGGGATTTCAAATTCCATCCCCACCTAGCAATTGAGCAAGGGGGGAGATCAAGGGGGGGGGAAGGGGGGAGGGATTTCAAATCCAATCCCCACCTAGCAAGCGAGCAAGGGGGGAGGGACAGGCTTGGTGGGGGGGTTTTCCAATCCCCTCCCCACCTAGGAAGCTATTTAGTAACCTGGACCACACCAACACCGACCACCACCGACCACCACCAACCACCACCCACCACCACCCACCACCACCCACCTCATCCACCTCATCCACCACAACCACCACCCCATTGGTAAGTAACCTTTTTTTTTTTTTTTTTTTTTTTTTTTTTTTTTAAAAAACAAGAAGGTATTCAATTTTTGTAGATATCAATATTGATGGAATTTCATTTTTTGTAGATATCAATATTGATGGAATTGAATGAAGGCATGTCTAGTAAAAATGGGTATGGGATTTAAACTTTATTCCTCAATATCCTTCAACAATAAAATTACTAATTGAACTTTTGATTCTGCATTATTTTTCTTTGGGTTTTCCATTCATGTTGTGATTCCTGGGTGTCATCCTGAAACACGGTTTGTAGTTTTGATGAGCTTGGCATTTCAGGAGATGCCAAGGAGACACAACATGGATTGAAGCCTCTAGTAGTAGGAAAACAACACAGACTACCAAACTCAGATGTTACTTCAACATCCAAAAGTAACAAGAAGTTCAACCGTGCCAGAAGGCATTCTTCACTCTTTCTGTGTTTCCCTAAAAGGTGCTTTGGTTTTTCAACCAAAGCATGCTGGAGATTGAATGCCTTGCATGAATGCGTCCATTAAGGAAACCATGCAAAGTGCTTTCTAATTGATGATGGTATTTGATTGATTGGGCTGTGGCCGCGCCATGCCTGAAACATCAATCCTTTTGTTTATTTGCCCCTTGGTTTTCATAATGTCACCATCTCATTCCAATAAAATACCCCCAACATTGGCAATTGATTGCTCGATCAATGAGAGGAGGAATTGGAGGAGGGGAGGGGCTCACCTTGATGGATAGAGAAATGGATCCAGGGGGGGACTAAAGGTTGAATGATCAAAGGATCAGCAACTGGTGAGGGGAAGGAAGAGGAAGAGGGTGGAGGGGGCTTACCAGGATTAGGAGGAGGGGATTCAGTGAGTGAGGTGAGATGAGGTGGTGGTGGTGAGTAAGGTGGTGGTGATGAGTGAGGTGGTTTGGTGAGGAGGAGGCAGGGTTTGACCGGTGAGTGAGTGGGGTGAGGTTGAAGGGGTTGAGTGGTGAGGGGGAGGGGGGTGGCAGTTGGTGAGTGGCAGGGTTTGAGGTGGAGGTGTTTTTGGATTCAAGTCCACTAAAAAAAAAATAAAAAAAAAACTCAGCCTATGAATCTTGGGTGAACAACCAAAACCAAAAAAATATGGTGAAGGGAATTTTTACCAATTTCAAAATCAAAAATTACTAATCAAAGCAAGCAAGGGTGAGAGGAAGAATCCGCTCTCTCATAGAACAAGATGAGGGACCAGATGAGACAGGGATGACTTGAGGCCGATCAGGAATATCATCTTGGAATATTTTGTCCCATTCATCTTTGATGTCGGCCAAAAGGTTGTGAAGGATTACACAAGTGATAATCCAGTTGATGAGGAACCTCATATCTTTGGAACATTGGAGCTGGTTTCGCATCTCCCGTAAGCTGGCCCATCTTCCTTTCAGAATTCCTATGGCATGCTCAATCCAAACTCATGATTGGGCAAGATGATAGTTAAAATCGGTTTTTCCTTGATCATTGGACAAAACATTCCGGTATGCTGGAACTACATATTTCCCACTAGAATAAGCCAAATCGGCCAGAAGGTATTGATCTTGGTCAAAGTAGATCTCTGGTTGTTGGGCAATCCGCATCCGATTGAAAACATATGAATCATGACAAGAACCTGGAAGGCCAGCATGGAGGGAGATGAACTTCTTGTTGTTATCGCAAACAAGTTGTAGTTCCACGGATTATCTAAACAAAGAGATGGAACATATTTGGTCAGTGTGTGATCCAAAGTTTTATCATAGCGATTGGAAAAGAAATGAATCAATTGCCTTTTTTTACGATCAAAATAGTGGTTGCCATCTAGGTTGGGTTTTTGACTCAAGGGGATGGTGGTTCCATCAACAAAACCAATGCAACCAGGAAAGCCTTCTGTCTCCATTACTTGAGATATCTCCTTGCGTTCTTCTTTGGTTGGCCATGAAAGGACCAAGCGACGGAAAGATAGGATAGCAATCATGACTCTTTTGGTGTATAATTCAATGCTTCTGTAACTGACTGAGAATAGATTTTCCAATCGATGGATTGCTGCTCCATTTCCATTTGACCCCAATCTACAATGAGCAACGGCAAGTTGGATGGCTGGATTGCATTGAGGATTGAAAGAATTGTTCTGGAAGATGTGGTGGTCTTCAATCATTGCCAAAATTTTCATGAAAGAAGGCAACAAAGTTTGGAACAGTTGCTGGAAGCTTAAGTCAGGGATGAGATGAAGCTTTTGCCTTTCATACATAGGGTTATGGAGAGTGTGTATTCTTGGAACCATGTATTGCTTTTCCAACAGAGAATTCAAAGCAAACCAAGTTGATTCCAAATCGGAGTCTGAATCAGAGTCTGAATGGGAGTCAAACAGTAGCAAAAGTTCAGTCAGCTTTTTTGCGTTTTCAACTTGCTGGCGGGATGTTTGATTGGACATGTTGAGAAAGGTGGTGAGTGATGTGGGGTGATGAGATGATGATGGGATTTGTGTGAAGATGGGTATGTGAAGGTATGTGAAAAACAATAGAGATGTGTGTGATGCAATGGGAATGGGACCGGTATGGATTTGCTGATGTGGATGGGTGTTTTTGATGTGATGGATGGTGGATGGATGATGATGCATAAATGGCGGGTTTAATGGCGTGTTTGATGATGGAAATCCGCCATTTTCATGAAACACACCATTTTGAAATACACCAGTTAGGGGGTACGTGTATTTCAGAAACCCGCCATTAAAAATGGCGGGTTTTGTCAAAAAAAATGGCGGGTTTCTAATGGCGGGTTTGCTAACTTTGATACGCCCTAATATGTATATTAAAGAGGGGCCGCAGTATTATAATACTGGGGGTCTTTACAGACAAAGCAACCTCTCTTCAAGGGGCCTCCTTAGGCAGTTTAAGAACCTTGGAATGAAGATGGGTGCCTTAGAAAGGGCTTATTCCACTAATGGCCAGGAATAACAGCACACTGGCCTAGACAGGAAGGGAAACACTCACTCTGAGCACTTTATAACGAAAATCCTGCAATAATAGGAAGGGCTTCAGAGCAGATGGGGTGGATCGCCTGACTAAACTTCAAGGGTTGATTGGTTTTAAGAAATAAATAATAATAATATAGACTTGGTCATAAATCACTTGCTTAGAATCTTCATAAAAACTTGACTAACAATGACATGGTGTCTGATTGATAATAATAATTCCTGGTAAACTGATGATGGAATAATGGATCCCAAAGAGGTCTGTATAAATACCTTTTTGGGGTGATTTTGAGCTTCTCAGGGCGCATAGAGAGGGTTCTTCTCATGGTCTGAGGCTGGCAAGCCAGTCAGAGCAGGATTAGCACGTCGACTTGGTGCTGTTAATCAGCTGACCTTAGATCTGCTGGATTTCTGTACCATTTTAGCCACAGGATTTGTTAATCTATTATGGCATAAATTTGATCATTCTGCACTCATACTTCATTTGTACTCTTTGTATTGCTTTGAAATGATTAGATGTGGAAGGTTACTCATTGTCCAGCATCTGCTGATCACGTAGATAATTTTTAATATATTTTATGAACACTCCTTGTAGTGTTTTGTGGTATTCAAAGATCAGAGTCAATGATTTACGTGGTAATCCTTGATCTTTAATTCATTATTATAAATTTTCTAAACTTAATTTTTATTAATTTTAATTAAGTTTTGATCCTTTTAGATTATTACTCATGGATATGTCAACTTGGTACATATGCCAGGCAACCCTAATTAGGTTGTAGCTCTTTTGAGCGGTACCTGGTTGTCAGATTATTCACAATGGATCCAGACGCGGGGATGAGTCAGTTCAGATGCGCGCGGGGTAGGGTCCACTGCGTGCGTGGCAGACTTGGCTGTGCGCGGGTCTCTAGTACGCGGCAAAATGCTACTATGAGTACTTAGGGGTATGTAATGATGCGGCTGCGCGCGGGAATTGTGACATAACACATTTCTGTGTCTAACTCCTAAAATATACACAACCCCTCAATTCTGAGTGAATTTTAGGTGTAAACCCTATACGTGACAACTCGTGTGGAATGTTAGAATGACCAAAAGGTGCCATACTGGTGTCATAATTTTTAGTACTTTTCTTTTTAATTATTTTAAAAATGTAAGGACTAGGATTTCCATGGTGGGGTCAGTGAGTGACCCTACCTAATTTTGGGTGAAAAATCCATTTCTTTAATAATATTTATGGATTTCTAACTCCTTCTTTTTTTAATTGAGATATTCTTATTTCTTATAGTTTTGTGTTGCTATGACAGGTTGCTCTGTACATAGTAGCAAGCTGACATTTGAAATCCGCCATTTTCATGAGACCCGCCATTTTGAAATACAGCAGTTAGGGGGTATCTGTGTTTCAGGAACCCAACATTAAAAATGGCAGGTTTGGTAAAAAAAATGGGGGGTTCCTAATGGAGGTTTTGCTAACTTTGATGCGCCCAATGATTGGTAAAGGTTGCATCTTACATGGTTTAAAATTTGAATACAATAAATGATAAAGAGGGGCCACATTTTATAAAGACTTGGGGTCTTTGAAAAATATCCTTCAGGAGATTGACTTATGATCTGATACCCAGGAATGTTTGGCACCTTTTGAATTGACAATAAGAGAGTATTAAACAATAAAAATTTGGTATGGCTGGGATATGGTAGAAAACTAGCCAAAGAATAGAGGTAATAAATTAATTATTTGAGAAGTCACTTTATGGGTACCTGCTATGGTTCAAACTTGGAAGGATTTGAATTGAAGAGGGGTGATTATTGATTTATCTTCAGTGAAGATGGAAATAATGTTAAAATAAATAATAATATGATATCAGACTGAGGACATATAAGAATTTATTATCTCTTCAAAAGGACCTGAATAATGGTTGGAACTGTGTCATGGATTATATCTGATGATTTCTAGGTGGGAATAGGACCAGAAAGGTGCTGTATGGATACCTTTCTAGGGTGGAAAGGGCCTTCTCTGGGCACGTAAAGAAGCAAGGAGATGTGTTCTTAGGCTAGAAGAGAATCCAGAGCTATATTCAAATGTTACATTGGTGCTATAGCACAGTTGATCCTGGATATGTAGGGTGAGTGCAAGATTTTTGGATCCAGATCAGTCTTTGTGTCTATTTGTTAATTTGGTGATTCAATATCTAATCTTTTACTGTAATAAGTATATTTGTGGAAAAGTATCTGAATCTAGTTTTTAGTTATTTTCTAGATCCTTCTGATCATTGAATTATTTTTGATTTTTTAAGTAGTTGATTACTTGATATGGTTTGTGGTGCTCAAAGATCAAAATCATTTTATTTTTGTGGTACACATTATTTTTTCCTATTCATTTTGAAATAAATTAAATTTTTATTTTTCAAAGATTTGAGGAAGTTTCTCCGGTATTAATATTTATAACAAAGGGAAGCAGAGTCTAAGAACACTTAGATGAGCAGATCAATGTGTCAAAGAGGGAACTCTCAGGGGGAACTCAGATTTGAATTTGGACCAAACAGATGGTGATTCATTGACTTGAGAACTTGCCACTTTAAGTAGACTAATTACAAGGTGGGCTGACAAGTATTTGACAATATGAGAAAGAATAATGAATAATAAGAATTAAATGTTTAGCCTTAGAGTCTTCTCTGATTGGAAGAAAACATAGGAAAGGGTAGCCACTAGGATCTAAGTCAGAGGTACAACTGGAAAATTAACTAATCTACTATAGTATAGAGTGCACACTGGAAATAGACACTAAAGAGAATGAAAATATAAATAAGAAGCTGATGAAAAATCTGAAGAAAGACTCAAGATTCAGGCAGAAAAATCAGATGACAAAAATTCTAAAATATTTTATTTGTTATTATTTTGCTTTGAATTTTTCTTTTTCAAAAAATATGCATGTGTAAGTTCATTAAATATTCAAGTTTGATGGTTCCAGGCTGTAATGGTTAATTTCAGTAACAAGAAGTTCCTTTTATTTGTAAAAAATCTTGGGCCAAAAAATCAGACTTGCTGCATGTAGGTCTAATGTGCGTGAAGGATTTTCAGGTGGGTCTGATCTGCCTATGCATGCAGGACTGATCAATAGTGCACAGGATGCATGGGGGATTGTGGATCCTGCATGCAGGGTTTTGAAAAAAACCCTTTCAGCTCATAAATTATCAAAGATAGATAATTCTGCAATTATGAAAGGATTTTTTGTTTTAAAAAAACATTTGAAAGTGTGAGTGAAAAAAAAAATTGGCCAAAAAGTTTAAAAGGTGGTGCCACAATTTTTGGTCCATTATTAATATGTTATTTCCATGAGTTAAGGAGTAGTAATTCAAAGGTGGGGTTGGTGAGTGGCCCTAACTAATTTTGGGTGGGGAATATAAATATGCAATAATATTTTGGATTTTCATACTCTTTATTAATTTTTTTTTCTTTATCACTTGGTATTTTTGGTACTTTTCAAGCTGGCTTGGGAATATTAGAAATATGACAGTCACTTTAGAAAATTTCTGAAAGAATTTTACCCAGGCCAAAAAATGGCAGGGGATATCTACACTTTCCCCCGTCAAACAGGCCAGAGGGAAGGGGGGCTGGCCCTCACAGTGCCTCATCCCCTCCAAATCAGTGGAGAAGGACATAAAAACTGCAGGCCTGCAGGTCTTTCAAAGCCCACTAAAAACTGCGCGGCCCTTTTGATTTTAATTGGCCATCAAAAAATTCTGGGAGTTGAAGTGGTTTCTGGTGGCCAGGATAGAAACTGCTGCAGCCATGAGGTTCTTTGAAAATTGCTGGGGTGCAGGAGTTTTTTACCCAAACAAGCCTTTGCAGGCATGGTTTCCATAATCCCCCCCATTATTTATTCATTTTATTTTTGATATTTTTATATATATTAGGGTTTATCAGAGTTAGCTCACCCATCATTTTTTTAATGGCAGGATTTAGAAAAATACCAAAATGCCATAAAAAATCAAAAAAGCCCACTCATTTCACATCAAAAGTGTCAGAGTTACCTGAAAATAAATGGTTTTTTTAAGATAAAGTATCTAAAGGTTTTTGAAATCTCAACCACACATTGGTCCATGTCATACACCCCTGGTTTCCCATCTCCTTCTACTTCCAAAGTCATTCAGAAAATCTGATTCATCACTCTCATCAATTTGATGCTCTCATAATTTTATTGCTTGCATCACTTACTCCCTCTCATCACTTTATTGCTCTCATCACTTCCTCACTCTCATTAATTTATTGCTCTCATCACTTCCTCACTCATCAATTTTTTTCTCTCATCACTTCCTCAATCTCATGGCTTTATTGCTCTCATCAATTCATCCATTCAACCCTCTTATTATTTTCAAATGACCCCTCTGCAAAAAACCCCCACAAGTCCACAAAAACCTCCAATGGACCAAACCAAACATCCCCCAGGAACTCCACAAAAAAAATCCTCCCCCATCAGATTCAAAATGATCAATAAGCTCCAGAGAGCTGAGAATATCTTCCTGGTTAACTGGCTCAAAATTCCCTCCAAATATGACACTTGCTTTGGATTCAAAAATGAAACACAAGTTGACCAAACTCCATCCTATAAGGTCAATTGTTATCTCTGTATGGCCAATGAACTAAAGAATAATACCAAAGTTAGGCTGGATCTTTGATCCAAAAAGATGAGGGAGCAATTCAAGGATTATCAAGCCAAGTACAAAAAGTTCCACTTAATGTCAATGTCCACTGGATTTGGTATCACTGACTCCAATGAAGCCAAGAGAATCAATTTGGTGGTTCAAAACTTGGGCTCAATTTTTCTTTTTTATATTCAAATGGATGAAATGTTTGGAAAGAAGGCCAAAATCCTATTCTTTACATGTCTCTGTATGTTTGTAAAATCATCTCCTCCCTTCTTTCTCCCCCCTATCCACATAATTTGATTAGGGTTAGGATCAAGAGGGATTCAATTTATTGTATAAAATTTTTAGAGTCACATGCTGTATTCTTGCAATGTATCTGTATTTTTGTCAAATCATCTCCTTCCATCTTGTTGCCTCCAATAAACATACTTTAATTGTAGTGATGATAAAGAGGAATTTAATTCATTTTATAAAATTTTGATGGTTGTGGGAGAAGAATGGGTTTGAAAGAGCAGGTAGTGAACACAAAAAAAAAAATCCAAAATATGGCCAATTGGTGCTTGTATACTTCAACAGATTAGAGGAGAAATCTTAATATTGCAGATGTTTCAACTTTCCAAGTTGAGCCAGTAAGATTTGTACCTTTTTGCAATTCAAGAAAACTTTTCTGAGATTCAAGAGGCTTTCAAAATCCTCACTGGGTAAGGAGGTTAAAAATTAACCAATAGATAAAATTCTTCCAATGATTCACACTTGGAAAGAGATGAGGTTGAAAAAAATCAAGGGAAATTGACCTGAGAAAATGAAGTAGTTTGTGGACCAATTGGCAAGCATGAAAGGGTAGTGGTTGAGCAAGTTTTGTGAGATCAGAAAAAAAATAGCATAGTGTGTACTTGTGGTCCATTTATATAGGCAAAACTGATTGTGCCTGCAATACTAGCTTGAGGCATTCAGAGTGGCGCTTTTACATGGTAGAGGATGAGTTTGAATTCAGCCTGATGTTGTGAGCGTAGGACTGGTTCAGAATTAGTATCAGGGGATGAGTAGTTAGCCATGGAGATTTGTGATTCAGCATGGTAAGGAGTTCATCTTAAAACAAATAAATTCTATGTCAGGTGTACCTGGTGGCTTTTGCCTTCTTCCAGGCTGGGCTGTTTTTTACTGAGGCAGTTTCACCCCTGAGGCTAGTGGTCTTGATTCCCTCATTTTGACAAGGAGGGGGGGGGGGCTTAGTAGGTAGAATGAGACGGCAAACAGTTTCTTGAGCCAATCTCTGACTTTGAGAAACTTTGAAAGGGCTGGTATCATTGGATGAACACAGAGGATGGCTTGGCTTGGATTGATTTGTTGTGTAGTTCATCTTCTTGGGTTACAATGGATATTCATAAGTGGAGATTGAGAAATTTGCTGTTTGAGATCCATTCTGATTGGTGTTTGAACTATTGGATTCAGACAGAGCAGGGTTTGGGGTGGGTTGAACATGCTTGGCCTTATTAGTGGATGCAACTTCAGAAGTTTTTGGAGCTTTTTGAGAGGGAGGAAGAACAACTGGTGAGCCAACTTCATTTACATCTTTCAGATTTATGTGTTAAAGCAAGCAAAAAGAGAATTGAGAGAACTTTCATACTGACACCTAACTCAGTCTACCCTCAGAAAGCTCAGTCTGATCCTCAGTTCTAATCTAATTTCCAAGGAACTTTAAACTCCAGGGACCAGGTGACTTATATCAGTATATCTCCCGTAACTACATACCCTCAGGAGCTTCATGCAGTACATATCTACATATAGTCTAACCTCCTACTTCATACAGATAGACTCTATAGGCTTGATCATCCTTGAGATCCCAAGTCTGTATATCCTCTAAACTTAATCAACTTTCTATTCCATATTTCATCATGGTTTATCCTTTGGGAATCCTTCTTTACATCCGCTGATAGATTATATCCAAAACTCTCTCTCCTTATTACATAGGGTCATGACCTCCATGTACACTTTACCTCATTCAACTTTAAATTTCCACTTATACAGCCCAGACATGTAACCTTGTACCAATTTAGTAAGCAGCCTATCACAATGTAGCAGCATACCTGATTAGCCCCCTCTCTTAACTTGACTTTTCTCTTTTCATTACATATTTAGTCTGAGCCCAAACCAACTGTACCTCTGTTGTAGTTCCAGCCCTTTTCTATTTAAAATGGCCTCCTCTTCCTCCTTCCTGATTTCCCACCAAGAAATCAGTCTACTACTTCTTACTAGGAAATCCATCCCAGCAAGTTTCATCCAGCACCTTATCTGAATTAACTCCTATTCTGATCCTTGTAACATATTCCAGTAACTTGCCCTCAAGCCTACTGGGAGTAGAGTCACCTTGTGCCAAGCCCTGCTTGCATTTCAGCAGCCCTTGTGACATTAACCTGATTTCTTACCTCTCAACTGCTCACACTCCTTACCATTCTTAATAGGACACAAAATCTTGCTATTGAATTGGTGGCAATTTTTTTATCCCATTTTCACTCAAACTCCCTACTCTATTTACTGCATCAAATCTTGCTATTGAATTGTGGCAATTTCTTTTTACTTCCCTTCTTATATTCACCCTTTTTATATGGATATTGAATTTGTGGCCACTGCATCTGATCCCTGTCTTGTCAAACACCCATTCTATACTCCTAAGTTTCCAACTCCTTATGCCCTCTTTAAGGATGTGGAGGTATTTTATAGCCATGGATTGGTAACTGGTTGCAGCCTGCGTGCTCAGCAATGAGCACAGGAAGGTTCAGCAATAAGCTCAAGATGTCTCAGCATTTGAGCATTGCTGCCGGGTCAGAAGCGGCTGCTGCATGCGGGGTTGGCTCAGAATTGGGTGCAATGAGGACCAAAACATGGCTACTGGAAGGTGTGTTGGATGGTTAAGGACCAGTGTGGGGGGATCCAAGTAGGGCGCAGCGCGCACCATGAGAAGGAAAAAACTGGGTGGACATGGCAACGGGAAAGAAAGTAGGATTTGGGTGGCTACAGGCAGGCCTGGGGGGCTCCAAGTAGGGCGCAGCACACGCCATGAAAAGGAAAAACAGGATGGATGTAGTGGCAGAGGCATTAGGGGAGGAGGATAGGGTTGGGTTAGGGTTTCTTCCTGTTGTTATTCTTTCCATTTGTTGATGGGTTGTGTTTGCATTTGTACTTAGGATAGGGTTTGGGGGAAGGGTAAAATGCCTTTCCCTCACCTCCTTGTTAGGGGGGAAGGAGCACGCCACCACCAAAGGAGGGAAGGAAGGAAGGAATACAATTTATATCTCTATCTGTCTCTCTATTAAGGGTGAATCCCCCTACTTACAGATGCTAGGGCCAATAACTTTGGAACTAAGGAAAACTTCTAGGGGTGTTCACCTCCTGTTTCCACATCTGGGGGTCTGGCTGTGAAGTAATATTTTGTCCTCAGTCTCTTAAAGGTAAATGTGTGTGATGCTGCCAACAACTGTCCATGTATCTAACATTTGGCCAAATCATTTTCCTATGCAGGTGGGGGCCAACACCTTGCCTCCTCCTCTTCCACCGGATACCCACACCACTAGGCCAAGTGTTTTAGCTTGCCCCCAACCAAAAAAAGGCAATGCTTCTCAAGAGGTATGGCTCAGGCCAAGGGATTTGCATCATCTCTGGTTCAAAACAATGGAAATGAAACGGTTCCTCATGAGGTTCAAAGGGTTTGCAAATTCTGAGGGAGCAATGGGCGCAGACAAGGTCCGCACCATTGTTCTTTTCATCATGGAGGCCAAGAAGCTTTGGAACTTGGAGGAGATGGTTAAACACAAGACCCAGGGCTGGGAAAGGTTTAAAGGCAAGATATTGGTAAGGTGGGGAAAACGCAAGCCCCAGTTCTTATTGGCCATGGCAGAAGCAAGAATGCTGAGAGGGGTAAGGAAGCAGAAGGAATTGGTGGATTACATGTTGGTGTTCAAAAAGATATATTGTTATCTGGAAAAGAACAAAGTGGTTGCGGGGAAGACAGGAACTATGAAACCGGCGTTCTTGGGTGGGCTTGCACCGCAACTCTGGTTGCAAGTGCAGCCCCACCTGTACAACCAAGGCCTAGCCAAAATGTTGCTGGATGGGGGCCTCAAAATCCTTCCAGACCTAGGAGTCATTGGTTGGGATGTGGAGAGCAAAATAAATTTGGATGAGCTCATTGAGGACACAGTAAGGTTGTACCTGGTGGGTTCAAAGAAGTTGGCTTCCCACCCAACACCAACGCTGGAGGAAGCTCCAATTTTGGGCCCTTCAACCTCTGACCATTCCCCAACAAGCAACAGACCCACCAGTGGGAAAGTTCACGGAGATCTTACGTGACCTGGGAATCTTCCTTGGCCAGATGATGGCACCACTTCCCGCAATGCTGCCTCACATGGTGGAGGATTTTCAGCCTCCTAGCTGGCCTTCCAGAAGTTTCACAATTTGTGCCTGTACTTACTGTGGGGAAAAGGGACACTGGAAGTTGGTGTGCACTGACTTGACTAAGGAAATGAAAAATGGGTTGGTCTGCCACTCCGGCACAACATACATATTCCTGACGGGAAAGCAAGTGGGATTGGTATCCAGTCAGCCGCCCCCCCTGCAGAAGATACAAGAAAAAGCTAAGGATATGGCAGAAACCGTCCAGGTGTTGCTTGTAATTGTAACAGTGCCTGGAAAATGGAAAGCCCCATGGTTTGAGGCCAAATTCAGGGTGTTAGCAGCAGAAAATTGGGTTGCAGTGGAGAGGATGGAATCAGATCTCAAAGAGCAACCATTGGCTCTGGCCCCAAAAGCAGCTGCGCATGGAGAGGTGCAGCCAGTGAAAATGGTAGGAAAGAAGAAGACCTGGAAATTGTGCAAAGGTTAATGGGGAACAGAGCACCAATAAATTAAAACCGTTAAGGGTTGGTGGCAGTGTCTCTGGTTTCAGTTGAAAAAATGGTTCAGGCGCTGAAGGAGTGCATGCAAGGCCAGGTTCCAAAAATGGTTCAGCAAGTTAAAGTGGCACAGGAAAAGGAAGATTGCAAGCTTTATGGGTTGAAGTCAGTGTTGGTCCCACTTGCCTATTTCTCAATGAAGATTGTGGGGAAGGAGGTGTGAGAAATGGTGGACATTGGGTAAATGGTCAATCTACTTCCTTCAAGATTGCAGAATGAATTGGGGTTGGTTTTCAGGAAATGCACAATGGGGCTCTGGGAGTTGAATGGCAGGGAGTGTTGTGTGGATGAGGTAGTGGATGAGGAGGAGCTTGAGGTTGCAAGCATCCAGAAACCCCTGTTGTTCCTTTCACTAGAGAAGGGAAATGTGATCCCGGGCCGGCTGTTCATGTTGGGTTTCCAAGCCCAGATGATGTTCAACTCCAAGGTGTGTAAAGAAGGGCTGATGATGGAGGACTCATTTGGCACTCAGTTAAAGACAAAAATTTGCAACCATGCAAAAGGAAAGTGGGTGCAAGGGTCAGAGGCAGGGGAAAATGGTTGATCCATTGGGGGGACTGACTGTGAGGGTCACCCCATGGAGGACTTTGCCTAGTAAGCCATGGAAACTGCGCAAGGAAGTCTCTGGCTTTGGGCAGATGGCCAAATAGCAAGGAGTAGGTGGAGGAGGTAGACACAAAGAGGGCACAAGCGCCAGAAGTAAGTTTCCTTGCTTGGTATGCATCTCCAGGAGGTAAGGCATTTTGAAAACCCTATCATTGTGCTAAATTTTTGAGCAAATCCAAAAGCTGTGGTTTGGTTATTTCCAGGATTTACAATAGGAACAAGGGATGTCTAGGGATGGTGAGGTTTAAATCCAGGAGATGAAAGCTGGTTGTGCAGAAGTTTTGGACCCGGAACAAGCTGATGTTGCAGGGACTGAGGGGAACCCTGCAGTCAATTGCGTGGTTTTGGGATCCCTGGGAAACACCCTTGAGGAAGTCAGGTTGGGTAACTTGTTTGGTGTGGATTAAAAAAAAGCAGATCAAAGCTCTCAATTTTGGGCCTCCAGGGTGGTTGAGAAAATAGGAGTGTGACATGCTAGCGTTGGTATTGGTGCTCCAGGAGATGGCTCTTGCCTTTGCACCGTAAAAGCGCAGGTTTTTGAAGGGAAAGATAGGAAACCCTGAGGTAATTGTAATAGTGCCACAAAAAACATGGAAGATTAAGCCAATCCCCATTCCCAGAAAGTTTGGGAGCATTTTCTGGAATTATTACATGAAATCTTAAGGACAGGGATTTACAAAAAGTCAACTTTGAGTTACTCTAGCCCAATATTTGCAGTGGTTAAGCAGGATTGAAAGTTGTTAAGAATTGTCCATGATTTTCAAAATATCAACTCCTTCACAATCTGGGACACAGGAATGCCCCTGAAAATCAAAAAATTCTTGGAATAAATGGCAGGGAGTGTGTTTTATGGGTTGGTGGACTTGATGGGGGGATATGACCAGCAGGAAATTTACCCTAATTTGCAGTAACTGCAGCTATATAAAACTCTTTTTTAACTTTACTGCAATGGAAATTACCTACTTGAAGCCAAATTTGGAACTCTGTGGGGTTACAAAGATTTTACAGAGACTCCAGCACCTCCTTTGGGGTGTTCACTTTGAGCTCCTGGCGGACGCGGAGGCCTTGGCAGGGATGATCAACTTGACAGTGTTGCCAAACAGGCCCATGAATAGGTGGGTAGCATTCCTCAAGCTTTTTTCTTTCAGTGTGGTGCATGTTCTGGGGAAGGTGTTTGCAATGCCAGAAATGCTATTGGGGTATCCCCAAGTGGATCTTTTCAAAGGCGAAGAGCCTCTTGATGAAGAGGCCCCATTCATCCAAGTAGGAGTTATGGAGGCAGGATTCTGTCTCCCGTTGCGCCAGTCTGGGCATTATGGGGTTCTGTGCTCTTATTTTCAAGAACTCCAGTTCCCTCATGGTATGGGGGGCATGGTTATTTGTTGGGAAAGGGGGTGCGCATGTAACTTCTACTTTCAGGAAGATCAGTTGTGGCGGCGGAGTGCCCCTGTGCCTCTTGTGGTTGAAAAATTGAGAGCAGATCAGGAAGTGATCCTGGTCTCAGCTCTCTGATACCAGGAACCTTGCAGTCATTTGGCTACAGAGGTTGATAAAAATACTGGAATAATAATAATAATAATTATTCCAAAAATAAACGCTTAGAGGCTCAAATAAATAATGTAATAAGAGAAGTTGCAAGGTTTAATTGGTTTGGTAATAAAAGGTTTTCAATACGTATATAAAAGAGGGGCCACAGTATTATACTACTGGGGGTCTTTACAGACAAAGCAACCTCTCTTCAAGGGGCCTCCTTAGGCAGTTTAAGAACCTTGGAATGAAGATGGGTGCCTTACAAATGGCTTATTCCACTAATGGCCAGAAATAACAGCACACTGGCCTAGAAAGGAAGGGAAACACTCACTCTGAGCACTTTATCACAAAAATGCTGCAATAATAGGAAGGTTTTCAGAGCAGATGGGGTGGATTGCCTGACTAAACTTCAAGGGTTGATTGGTTTTTAAGAAATGAATAATAATACTACAGACTTGGTCATAAATCACTTGCTTAGACTCTTAATAAGCACTTGACTAACAATGACACGGTTTCTGATTGATAATAATAATTCATGGTAAACTGATGATGGAATAATGGATCCAAAGAAGTCTGTATAAATACCTTTTTGGGGTGATTTTGAGATTCTCAGGGCGCGTAGAGAGGGTTCTGCTCATGGGCTGAGGCTGCCAAGCCATTCAGAGAAAGATTAGAGCTTCCACTTGGTGCTGTTAATCAGCTGACCTTAGATCTTCTGGATTTCTGTACTATTTTAGCCACAGGATCTGTTAATCTATTATGGGGTAAATTTGATCATTCTGCACTAATCCTCCATTTTTACTATTATTATTGCTTGAAAGTGAACAGATGTGGACGTTTACTTATTTTCTATCATCTGCTGATCACGTAGATAATTTTTAGTAATTTTTATGAACACTCCTTGTAGTTTTTCGTGGTCTTTAAATATCAGAGTCAATGATTTATGTGGTAATCCTTGATCTTTAATTTATTATTAAAAAATGTTTGAAAATTAATTTTTAATAATTTTGATTAAGTTTTGATCCTTTTAGATCATTACTAATGCATATGTCAACTTGTTACATATGCCGGGCAACCCTAATTAGGTTGTAGCTCTTTTGAGCAGTACCTGGTTGTCAGATAAGTCACAACGGATCCAGACGCGGGGATCAGTCAGTTCAGATGCGCGCAGGGTAGGATCCGCCGAGTGCGTGGCAGAATTGGCTGTGCGCGGGTCTCTAGTACGCGGGAAACTGCTACTATGAGTACATAGGGGTAAGTAATGATGTGGGGCTGCGCGCAGGAATTGTGAAATAACACATTTCTGCATGTAACTCCTAAAATATACACAACACCTAATTTCTGAGTGAATTTTAGGTGTAAAAAATATATGTGACAACACATTTGAAATGTTAGAATGGCCAAAAGGTGCCATACTGGTGTCGTAATTTTTAGTACTTTTCTTTTTAATTATTTTAAAAATGTAAGGACTAGGATTTCAAGGGTGGGGTCAGTGAGTGAACCTATCTAATTTTGGGTGAGGAATCCATTTTTTTAACAATATTTATGGATTTCTCACTCCTTCTTTTGTTCATTGAGATATTCTTTATTTTGATAGTTTTGTATTGCTATCACAGGTTGCTCTGTAAATAGTAGCAAGCTGACACCTGGGGTGTCTCCACAACAAACTGGGTCATTGGGGCAAAATCAAAACGCAGAGGAGGGTGAAAGAAAGATCCTGTTGGCCAGGGGTTGTTCAGGTGGTGCAAGATTGGGTGCAGTTGTGCCAAGCCTGTCAGCAACAGAGTTTGAGATTTCCAAGGGAGGTAGGTTACCCTACGGGAAAGGAAACACTATTTGGGCGGGTTTCTCTTGATGTGGTTCAAATAAAGGCAGGAAATTTTGCGTATTTGCTTGTTGCACAAGAACATTTGTCAAGGTGGGTCAAGGGGCACCCTCTGGTGAGGTTTCTGACGGAGAAGGTTTCTCATTTTTTGGAAGAGGACTGGATTGCACAGTATGGATCCCTTTGCCTGGTCACGGTAGAAAGAGGCCCAGAGCCCCAGGTTTTCCTGATGGCGCTGTTTAAGGGTTGTATAGGAAGGTTTGGCTGCGTGAGAGAGCAATATACAAAGGAACAAGGATGATTGAGCGCAGGAATCAGCCCATTAAGGATGTCCTTGTGAAGTTTAGTTGCAAGGATGGGAAGAAATTGCAGAAGACGCTTCTGGTGGATCTCTTTGCAAATTGGGTCTGTGTGAAGGGGTTGGATTTTGACTTGCCCTACAAGTTACTCTTTGGGAAGCGGCCTGTGCTTCTGGTGGACATTGAGATGAAAATTTTCCTGGGAGTGGATTGGTGGAAGGCCAAGAACTCCGTGGAAATTTTCAAGGCATGCGCCAAACAGCCCCTGAAACGCAACAAGACTCTGGCCAAGGCTGGGGAAAGTTTGAATAAGACACATACGTCCTTGGTCTGCTACAGGGACAAGCGCTGTTCCCATTGGCTCCAGGACCCACTGCATAAAGGAGACTTGGTTTTGCTGTACAACCAGACTATGGAGTCTCAGTGGGGGAATCTTTTTGCCAACCGGTGGATTGGGCTGTTCCACATGGCTTCTAAATTTGAGGGCAGGAGTTATCAGTTTGAGGATTTAGACAGGACCCCCCTGAAACAGAAGGCTGTGGCTTCTCATGTTAAGCACTTCTTTGCGCGGGGATCCACCTTGTTTGACAAGACGGCGGGGGATGAAAAATATGGTATTGATAGCCCAGCTTCAGGATAGGAAAACTCCATGGATGTGGGATCTCTTAATTCAAAGGAGCCCACACGTCACATGCCACTCCAGTGGAGTAGGAGCTTGAATACTGCTGGGGACAGCTTCCAAGCTGGGTGAGGGAGCACTAGCATTGGATGGGAAAATCCTGATTTGGTGAGGGGGTGTTCTAGCCAGGATAACTACACACCCCAGAATGTCCATTTCCTTATTTCTATTATTGGTTTGGCTTCTGGATTGGTACCTTCTTGGTTAATTAATTGTTTCAGAAACACACTTACAGTGAAACACCAGGTCTGTACAGGCAAGGACAATCCCTGCAAGCCAAAGACAGGCCAAGGAGCAATGCAACAGAATGCAGAAGAATTTTTTTCTTTTATTTTCTATTTTCCTTCTATTTTCCTTTTGGTCTGGGTCTGTTTCCTCTCTTCCTTTTGTTATATTTTAAAATATGTTGGGTTCAGATGGGGGGTTAGCTGGAGAATAGCGTGGGGATAAGCTTGACTTGGTGAGGGGGTGCTCTAGCCTCTTCAAAGCTGGAACAACTAGACACCCCAAAATTTTTGTTCTCTGCTGTCTCTCTCTTTCTCTGGTGTTGTGCGCGCACTCTGGCAGGACGGTGTTTTTTCTGTTTTGAAGAAGGGTAGGGGGAAATGTGCAGCAGTGTGCCTGGGAAAGTCCAGGTATCTGGGAAATGGGAACAATGGAAACACAGAACTTAAAAAGACACAATGGACCTAGGATAATTTGCTTGGAGAACTCACAATTGCACAAAAAGCCAATTGAGACCTGGACTACTATGAGGGTTCTCTCTTTTCTCACTCACTTCAGGCCAAAGGCCGGTATCAGGGGGTCACTCACCAATAGGCACACAGGAATTTTTATTTCTCTCAGGACAAGGGGGCGCAGATAACACAATTAAAAACAAAATGAAAGGAAGGGTAGGGGAAAGGGGGAAAGAGGCTTAGATTGTCTTCATAACCATAAACATTTCAAGCTGGGACACATTAAAAAAATTCTAAAGGGCAGCCAGGAGTTTGCACCAGAACACCATGGGTTGCATTCCAGGAGCCAAGAGGAAACGGCAAGGAAAGTGGTTGACCAGTCTGCAAATTCTCCAAAGTTTGCCCCCAGGAGGGCCATGAGAGTCTGTATTTCCAGGATTTGTGGCAAGCTTGAAGGAGGCACCTCAGGCAAGTTGCATGGGGGGTCTGTCCTAGGCAGCGGCAAGGAAAAAATCACCACAGGGGAAGGGGGGTCTTAAGCTGCTACCAGAGGGGTTGAGGTGCGTTCATCCAATTCAGGAGGAGGAGCCAAGGCTGGATCAGGAGCAGGTTTGGTGAACGGAGGAAGAGTATGAGGTGGAGCTGGTGGGGGAGCAGCACGTTTTCCAAAACTTTTTTTGAAGCAGGGGTGCCTTGCGGCCTGGTCAACCTTGATGCAATTGTCCCAGTATTTGAGGGTGGCGCAGTAGGCCACAAAGTTTGCATAATCCTCCCTGCGGGGTGGCCCAGCATGGGGGAGGGGTGAGGCCAAGTTGAAGCTCTCTCCCAAGGTGGGTTGCGGTGGAGGAGAGCTGGGTGGGGTCCACAAGGCTTCCAAGACCATCTAATTGCTTGATACCACAAAAAAGTTATGGCAGGCCCTCTTTCACAGGAAATTTTGAAGACTGGGTCTCCAATAATGACTTTGAATCCCCTTGGAAAGCAAACAGCAACAGTGGCCAGCACAGCATCCAGAAATTGAGGAGCAGGCAATACTGCAAAGGGAGCATAAGCTACCTGGCAACATGGAGAGCGGGAGGGGATGGAGAGTTTGAGGAGGAACACAGCGGAGGTGGTGGTGAAGGATTTCGACCAGAAACTAGTTTTCATTTTTCAGAAAGAGGTAAAAAAAAAACATAAAACAAATCATAAAACAGATACAAGAGACCTGTCCTACCCAAGGAATGAAAATGACTGATGTTGATGATACTTCAAATAATAAGCAGTAGGATCACACGCCTTGGATAGAAAAGAAATAAAATCTGGTTTCCGTGATAGATGAGTCAGAAGGACTTTAAGGAAAAAAATGAAAAGGTAAAAGGAAATAAAAAATTGCACCAAATTACTTGAAGACTTCTTCAGTGATCTGACTTAGCACCTTTCTTCTAGATCTTGAGAGATGAAAACACGAATCAGAAGGATGTTGGAAAAGGAGAAAGTTGATGAGAGAGGAAGAAGACTGCAATGTTGGTTGTCTATTTAACATGCAAAAATGAGACTGCCACTACTCGGGTGAATATGGATATGCATAACTTCCTTGCCCGCGCGTGCCACTTGCAAGTCTTGAAGGATAAGGCGCGCGCGTGCCACTTCTGATGGAGATAAATTAAAATAAGTCAAATGTCAAAATAAATAATAAAATGAAGAAATAAAAAAAAATAAAAAATAAAAGGAATAAAAGGAAACATGATTGTTTAACTTCAACACCCCCCCATAATTCAGTGCAATCTTGAATCAAAACATTTTGACGTAAGAAGTTCCAGACTGTGTTTATTGGAAGCCTTCGTCAGCAAATCCGCAATCATGGCATTGGTGGTGATGAGAGTGACATGAATCTTGTCGCCAGAGAGTTGGTCGCGTAGCCACTTGAGTTTCATATTGATGTATTTAGTTTTTGAGTTAGAGCCAAAATGATGTAATTTATCAACCAGACCTTTATTGTCGACTAGAAAGTTGGTCGGAGATGATGTAGAACCTTGCCAGAGGTCGCATATTAATGAATTTATCCAAAGTGACTCCTGCTCCCCATCACTTAATGCATTCAACTCCGCTTCCGTGGAAGATAGAGCAATATTGCACTGTTTTCTGCTCTTCCATGCAATAGGTGTGGACCGCCAGAATATTACGTACCCTGTTTGCAAACGTTGAGTATGTGGATCGTCTGCCCAGGTTGCGTTGGTGTAGACACGTAGAGGATTGTTGCCACTCGGATTCAGCAAGAGAGAAAAATCAATGGTGCCCGCCAGATACTTGCATACGTGGATAAGCTCCTTCCAATGCAAAATCCCTGGACTCTGATTAAATTGAGATAGGATGGATGCGGCAGCTGAGATATCTGGTCGCGTGCGGCAGGCTAGATAGTTGAGCAGGCCGGTAAACGTCCTGAAGTTTACGCCTAGTTTTTGAAACTCGATTTGTTCTTTTTGAGAGGCCGGCACTAATTGGATTCCCGGTGTTAATGGAGTGAGAACGGGCTTTGTATTCAGTAGTTGTAGTTCCTCAAGAGTCTTCAGAACAAGCTTTGATTGATTGAGATAAACGGATTTACCCTTTTGCGTGTATTCCATTCCAAGAATGGTATCCGGTGTATGCGCTGATGACCGCGGAAACCTTACCAAGAATTCCTTCTCAAACCACTCCACCTCCCCCGCCACAATCAAATCATCCACATGAAAGAATACCGACAGTCGCCGACTGGTGTGAATATAGAGACACGGATCAGCAGACGACTGAACCAACCCAATACTTTCAAGCCACATTGTTAGGGTTTTATACCAATTTGATGGGGCCTGTCGCAATCCATATAAAAATTTCTTCAGCTTCAGAAACTTTGAGGAACGGGAGATTTCTTTTGGCGTAAGGATGTAAATATCTTCTTTCAGAGGAGCAAACAGGAAAGCGGCTTTCACGTCAAATTGCCTTAATTTGAGATCATTATCCAAGCCGTACAGTAGAAGAAGTAACAGCGTGGTGAATTTTCCAGTCGGCGCATAAGTATCCCCGTAATCCTTTCCTGGAGTTTGTAGATTTCCCATGATGCATAGTTGAGACTTACGCTTTTCAGGCAAAAGACTTGTGGCTGGCTTAATTCTATCTACCCACATTGTCCTGAGAAAGTGATTGGGTTCAGCGTGTGCATCCTCCCAAACTTCCTGTGATTCTATTTCATCCAATTCTGCTTTTCTTTCCTCCATCCATTCACTTTCATTACCTACAAATGTGCTATACAAATATTTTTGCGGTCTGATGGAAGATGTTCTGACTTGGAGGTTATAATTGTTGGGAATTGAAGTATGTGATGAATTCACTTTGGCCGGTGCTTCTACAAGTGTTTGATTCATGTTGTGAACAGCTTCAGCATTGGTGACTTTGTGCACAATCTCAGGCTGAGGAACCCTCGCATGACCAACATCATTCAGATTGAGATCACAACCCAACTCAATCTCCGTATTTGTTTCATTGGGTTCATCCAGGTCATCGCACCAGTTCCCAACGTTGATTCCGGAATTACTGATGGAAAGTTTTTTGACATCGGTGTTAAAATCAAGTACAGTAATGTGTTTTGTGTCAATAATTTTGTTTTCTGTTGTTAGGATTTTGTATGAAAGTAAGTCATCGTTGTACCCAATAAGTCTTCCACAGAGACCTCAAGGTTCCAAATTTGAGAATGGTGGTTTGTCCTTATAGATGTAGCTGAACGGATTGCCTATAGAATGAAGGTAATTAATTTTCAGTTTCTTTCCTTTGAAAAGCTCATAAGGAGATTTCTTTTATTTATGAGACGGTATTTGGTTGAGCGCTAGAGCACACAATTTGATAACAATGTGCCATGGATTCTTGTTCAGGTTTGAATCGAGTAAAACAGTTCAAAGCAATTCAAGAACAAGTCGGTTGAAGCGTTCTGCAAGTCCATTTTGCTGTGGCAAATGACCATTAGAGAATGTTTGCCTTATGTTGTTCTCAGCGCAATATTTCAAAATGGTCAAGTTCCAAAATTCCGTACCTCAATCAGAATGCAAGATCATGGGACTATAGTTGAAACGTTTTGACTTGAAATTGATAAGGAAGGGGAGAACACTTGCTACTTCACTTTTGCTCTTAATCCGAATCACTGAAAAAAATCTTGTACAGCTATCAACCACAGTTAGAAAGTACCCATCACCATTTCTGCTTAGAGGATAGATAGGCCCGACCAGATTGCAGTGCAGTTCTTGGAAGGGTCTTTCAGCACAATTGTGCTTATTATTGAAAGGAGTCTTTGAGATCTTACTGATCGCACATGCCTCACACGTAGAACCTTTCTTTACTGGAATCCCTAACTTCTGGCGTATTCTACTGTAACTCGCGTGACCAAGAGATTTATGGATGATTTTGTTGCAGGTGAGAAAAGTGATGTCCTTAACTTTCGCGTTGTCAAAATGAATAAAAGGAATATTACACTCGTAAGTGCCATTTATTTTCCAATTTCCTTTACAAACTGTGAAATCATTTTTCCTGAAATCAACATCAAAACCGTCTAGTACAAGAGTGCGCATAGACAGTAAATTAGCAGTTGAACCAGGTGAGTACAATACGTCTGGCAGAAGAGTTTCTCGTCCTTTGGTGTCCACCAGCTTAATAATCCCAACTCCATCGTAATGAATAGAATTCTTCCCAGAACTTGTTGAGATACAACCAGTAAATGATTGGTCTAAGTGAGAGAAATATTTAGCATCAGAGACTATGTGTCTTGAGGATCCCAAATCCAGTACAAAAGCATTTGGAAGAAAAAAGGAGCTTGTGTGAAATGAGCTAACAGAGGTACTTTCATTGGCCTCGGTCGATCCATTCTTCTTCTTTTTTGGAAAAGTTGTTCTAAGATGAGGGTACAGCTTCCAACATTTGCCTTCTGGATGCGCAGCCATTGGGTTATGCCGCTTTTCATCATACACTTTCACATTTGAGCTGAGGAAGGACAAAGAAGCTGTGCTCTCCTTGATCTTGTTAGATTCCGAGTCTCTGTTCAAAAAGAGATTGTTGTTGAACATTTGTAGGTGATCGAGTACATGTTTGGGGTTAATCTTCTTGTAAGAGTGTGTGATTTGTTGAAATATGGTATCCAAGGATGCCGGTAGCTTTTCTAGGATTAAATATGCAATGATATCAGTCGGTAAGTCGATTCCTACGTCATGCAAACGCGAAATGGAGGTCTCAGTCTTGGTAATGAAACCCGGAATATCCAATAAAGAGAATGGAGCTCTAAGAAACTTCTTAAACACCCTAGCTCAATTGGACGCATTATTAGAGGCGAAATACTAATTTATATCAGCCCAGATTTGATGTGCGTCTTTCTAATTGTCTGCGGTAATAATGTTCGCTTGGATTGTGGTGTCAAGCTTGGATGTGAGTATTGTTCTGATTCTCACATTTTCCATGTGACTGAGTCCAATTGGATTCCCATTTGGGTCATTGTTCTTCTTTGTGAGTTTTTCAAACAAATCCTCTTGCAAGTCCATCATATTTGCGAATCAATTGCGCCATATTGAAAAATTATCGGCGGTGAGTAAGGGAATTGCTTCAATCACAGTTTTGAGTATTGTTGAATTCAACAAATCGGTCATCTTGGTTTCTGTTTGGTCAATAGGTTGATATCTCGTTCCAGCAAATTTCGACTGTTAATCGTGAAGGATTTTGACCAGAAACTAGTTTTTATTTGTCAGAAAGAGGTAAACAAAAAAAGTAAAACAAATCATAAAACAGATACAAGAGACCTGTCCTACCCAAGGAATGAAAATGACTGATGTTGATGATACTTCAAATAACAAGCAGTAGGATCACACGCCTCAGATAGAAAAGAAATAAAATCTGGTTTCCGTGATAGATGAGTCAGAAGGACTTTAAGGAAAAAAATGAAAAGGTAAAAGGAAATAAACGATTGCACCAAATTACTTGAAGACTTCTTCAGTGATCTGACTTAGCACCTTTCTTCTAGATCTTGAGTGATGAAAACACGAATCAGAAGGATGTTGGAAAAGGAGAAAGTCAATGAGAGAGGAAGAAGACTGCAATGTTGGTTGTCTATTTAACATGCAAAAATGAGACTGCCACTACTTGGGTGAATATGGATATGCATAACTTCCTTGCCCGCGTATGCCACTTGCAAGTCTTGAAGGATAAGGCGCGCCGTGCCACTTCTGATGGAGATAAATTAAAATAAGTCAAATGTGAAAATAAATAACAAAATGAAGAAATAAAAAAAAATAAAAAATAAAAGAAACAAAAGGAAACATGATTGTTTAACTTCAACAGGTGGTGATATGGGTAAAGATGAAAGGTGCGGTTGAGGTAGTGATGGGAGGACCTCTTGGGACAGAACTCAACTTGGTGGGGGAGGTTGTGGTATTTTATAGCCTTTGATTGGTAAACAGTTGCAGCCTAGCCTGCTTGCACTCAGCAATGAGCGCAAGAAGGCACAGCATGTGGGCAGTGCTGAGGCCTCCACAGGATCTGCTGCATGCACAGTTGGATCAGAATTGGGTGCAACAGGGACCAAAAAATGGCTACAAGAAGTTTTTCTGGATGGTTAAATACAAGCACAGGGGGCTATGAATAGGGGGAAGCGCCTTCCATGAGAAGGAAAAACAGGTTAGAACTGGAAATGGGAAAGAAATTAGGATTCAGCTGGCTACAGAAAGGCATGGGGGGCTCCAAGTAGGGCGCGGCGCCCGCCATGAGAAGGACAAACAGGATGGATTTAGTGGCCCAAGTGTTGGGGGAGGAGGATAGGGTTGGGTTAGGGTTTCTGACTATTGGTATTCTTTCTGTTTGTTGCTGGGTTGTATTTGCTTTTATGCTTAGGCTAAGGTTTGCAAGAAGGGTAAAATACCTTGCCCTCACCTCTGTGTTAGGGGGGAAGGAGTATGCCACCACAAAAGGAGGGAAGGAAGGAAGGAATAAAATTTCTATATATATATCTCTCTCTCCATTCAGGGTGCATCCTCCTTGTTAAACATGCTAGTACCATTAACTTCCCAACTAATGACAAATTCTAGGGGTATTCACCTCTTGTTTCCACAATGCTTAAAAATTTTTCTTTGAACTTTTTACATCTTCCTTTGATGCTTTGAAACCATCTTCAAAGCTTGGAAACCACCTTCAACGCCTTACTTTGAAGCTTTGATGCCCTGCTCAACACTCTTCTTCAACACTTCAATGTTATTGATCTTTTGCTTCAAGCCGTTGACATTTTGCTTCAACACTTTGACACTTCAAAGCTTTGAGGCTTTGAAAGTTCAAATATTTCACGCTTTGATGCTTCAATGATGTCAGCTCTCTGATACCAGGAACCTTGAAGTCATTTAGGTACAGAGAGTGATAGAAATACTGGAATATTGATAATAATATTCCAAAGATAGAAACTTAAAAATATCAAATAATAAATATCTTAAGAGCTGGTGAAAGTTTTAATTGGTTTTGTTAAGAAGTTTTTCAATTTTTTATAACAAAAGAGGGGCAAAATTATTATACTACTGGGGATCTTTACAGACATAAAACCTCTCTTCAAGGGGCCTCCTTAGGCAGTTTAAGAACCTTTGAATGAATAATGGGTGCCTTATAAGGACTTATACAATTATGTGAAGGGGAAAAAAAGCACAATAGCCAAGGCAGGAAGGGAAGAAATAACTCTGATTGAATAATCCACTGAAAAGCCTTCAAAGATTCAGGTGAAGGGTTTCAGGGCAGATGGGGTTGATTGCCAGACTAAACCCTAATGAATCAGGTTGCTTAGTTTGGGGAAGTAATAATAATACTGCAGATTAGGTCATAAATAACTTGCTTATCTCCTTATAAGCACTTGACTAAAAATGAAACAGTGTCTGATTGATAATAATAAATTCCTTGTAAAACTGATGGGGAATATTGGATCCAAAGAGGTATGTGTAAATACCTTTTGGGGTGATAATAAGGTTGTCAGGGCACATAGAGAGTTTTCTGCTCATGGGATAAGGCTGGCAAGCCAGCCAGGACACTTTGGGTGTTTCACCACTTGGTGATGTCAATCAGCTGTCCTCAGATCTGCTGGATTTCTGTACTATTTTAGCCACAGGATCTGTTAATCTGTTAATGGCGTAATTCTGATCATTCTGAGATTACCCTTCATTTTTACTATTAATATTGCTTCAAAGTAGACAGATGTGGATATTAATTGATTTTCCATCATTGGAAGAGAACGTATGTAATTTTCAAAAATTTTTACGGCCACTCCTTGTAGTGTTTTGTGGTCTTCACAGATAAGGATCTTTCTGTTTTGTGGTAACCTTCAATGTTTTATTTATCATTTAAAATAGTTTAAAATTAATTAGATAATATTTTCATTTAGCTTTTAAGGTTTTTAGATCATTTTTAATGCATATGTCATATTATTACATATTCCAGGTAAACCCTACTAGGTTTTAGCTCCTTTAAGTGGTACCTGCTGTCAGATTTGTCACAACTGATCCTGACGCAATGATCAGTCCATTCAGATGCCCACAGGGTAGAATCCACTGCATGCGTGGAAAAATTGGCTGCACAAGGGACTTCTTTACATGGGAATGTGATGCTACAGGTACCCAGGGGTTGTGTAGGGACGCGGGACTTAGCGCAGGAATTGTGACATAACACATTCATGTGTGTAACTCCTGAAATATACAAAAAAACTCAATTCTGACTGAATTTTAGGTGTGAAACATATATGCGACAATATGTTTGAAATATCAAATTGGCCAAAAGGTGAAATATTGGTGCCATGACCTTTTGGTCAATTCTTGTTTCATTATTTAAAATATGAAGGAGTTATATTTCAAGGGTGGGCCAGTGAGTTACCCTACCTTATTTTGGGTGGGGAATCCGCTTCTGCAATAATATTTATGTAATTCCCCCCTTCTTAATGTTTTTAATTATTTGTTTTTATTTTTCTTTTTTTTTACTTTGACAGTTTGCTCTTTACATAGTAGCAAGCTGACAAATGCTTCAACCTTGAGCAACCTATTAATTAATTAGATTGAGAATATTATTAAAATTCTTTCTTCTTGAGTGCTTAAAATAATCTTTGGATCAGTCCTTTTTTAGGTAAATAAGAAGCCTCCAAAACAACCTGTTTTCTCCCATATCTCTTGCCCTGATGTCACATGCAGGTCCAGGGGCAGAGGGGCCACTGAACCGACTGACCCTTCCACTCCCATGGATTTTGGAATGGGAAGAATATTTTTCAATATACAAGCATGGGCAGCAGGGGATAAAAATTTGAATCCAATGTACACTGGCTTGTTGGACCTTGTATCTCAATGTCACATTTATCCTATGACATCCTCTGATAATGCTAACCTTCAAAGAGTTATAGGACAGTTTCCAATAACTGGCTCCCATGGATCAGATTCTCCTTCTTGAAACCCCAGCTTGGTTCATAATCCAGAAAATGAAGAACTAGAAGATGAGGATGAGTACTCAGGATTTGACTCCAGGATCTTGAGTGGTTTGGATGAACCTTCACCAGAGGATAATCCAATCCCAACCTCTCATGCCACTGCAGTTTCACCAACTTCCCAAGCTGCTTATATTTGTTATTCCTTTCAGGCGGGTCCCACTGACCCTGCCCTGCTGGACATTCCTCAGAAAATGACCAATGAAATGACTAGCCCTCACAGGAGATAACTCATAACGTTTCCTTCATCTTTCTGCTTACCTTCCTTTCCCAACTTGGAATGGGATTTCCGGGTCTTGATACTCCCCCAAGTGAATATATTATTCTACTTATTAACTTCATTAATTTCTGGAGCCCCAAGTTAAATTGGAAATTGATCACCCCAAGACAAAAACCAACTTTTGATGATTCCCCTTCTGTTGAACTCAATTTGGCCACTACTTACCTTCCCCCAGAAAAAGTGCAGATCACTTCTCCGGCTACCATTTCAAAATATATGCAACCACATCAATTTTCCTTTGGTTCAATACCTAATTCTGTGAATCAGATATTCTTTGGACATTCTCTGAAATTCTTGGAGGATATAGTGGATGATCTATCCATTAAAATTTTTGGTATGATTATTTCCACTTCTATTCTGTTCCCAATCAGACTTATACAGAGGTTCTGGATGGAGATGAGGAAACAGAATAAATTGAAACTTTGATGGAGAGAGTCCCAGGAGCTCACCATGCATTTTTAGGGGTTTTTCCAAGTTTGTACCCTATTCCTCCCATGAATCACTTATTAAAAGTCTTATCCAGTTCTCCTATTTTTTCTAAAATTGACCTCAGGGGTGCTTAAAATCTCCTAAAAATCAAAGGGGGGGATGAACGTCTTACAGCATTCAGAACTCAGTTTGGAATTTTTAATATGTGGCTATGCCATTTTAACTGACCAATTCTCATGCCTCTTTTCAATGTCTTTTCAATGAAATTTTTGCAGACCTCTTCACCATCTTTGTGGTGGTATACCTCAAACAAAATTCTCATTTTTTCCAAAAACTTAGAAGAAAACACAGCCCATGTGTGTGAACCTTTACACAGAATTTTGAAAACCAACCTATATGCAAAAGCTTCTAAATGGGAATTTCATGCCCCCTCAGTTGATTACTTATGCTATGTAATCTCTAGGAATGGTATTGAAATTGAAAAATACAAGGTCCAGAAAATGTTGGATTGGCCAACACCAAAAAAAAGGCATGGCAGCAGTTCTTTGGTTTTTCTAATTTTTATTGCTGGTTTATCATCAACACCTCTAGGAAGGTCTAAATAATCACTGATCTTACTGGTTAAGAACCCATTTTCCCATTATCTTGGGGGGCTTGGAAGAAATTTGATGACCTCAAAATTGCATTTACCAAGGCTCTTATCCTCAAACATTTTGACTTTTATTTGAAAAATTTTATGGAGACTGATGATAGTGACTATGCCCTGGGGGCTGTGCTCACCCAAGTCTCTCCTGATGGATCCAAGCACCCAATTGCTTTTGACAGCAGGAAATTGGGAAGTGCTCAACTGAACTATGAATTCCACAAGAAAGAACTCCTAGAAATTGTATGGGCTATCATGATCTGGAGATCTTACCTCCTCAGACTTACCTCTCTTATTAAAGTTCTCCCTGATCATTTATCTCTGAAATATTTTATTACCTCTAAAGTCTTAACTTGTCACCAAGCCCAGTGGACTGATTTCTTGTTATAATTTTATATTACCATAGTCTATACACCTGGAAAGCACTCTATAGAGCCTGATATCTTTTGAAGCTGAGACAATGTTTAACCCAAGGAGTGGATGCACTATGCAGAAAAGAATCCAGAAAATGTCAAACAACTCTTGAAACAGAGTGACTTTGAAACTTATAGAATTTTCTTCCTTTCAAAAAAGCAGGTTGATGGACACTTGGAAAACTTAATTTGATTGAATCTGTCCAAAAAATCAACCCAACAGATTATTCAGAAGCTACATAAAAAGGAAAAAGGAAAGAGTTATTTGATAGATCCAGATACTGGCCTTCTTATCTTTCAGAATAGAGTAGCAATCACCAAGAAGGATGAACAACTCAAACTGAAGATTCTTCAAAAACAACATGATATCCTTATCTCTGGTCACCCTGGACAATAAAAGACAATTTATCCAGTCAACCATTGGGAAAATGTGACTCCTTTCATGAAAGATTATGTTTCTTCTAGTTCAATTTTCATAAGAAACCATCCAATTCACCAAAAAAAGTTTTGACTCCTTCAACCCCTACAAATTTCAGATGCTCCCTGGACCTCAATCTATATGGACTTTATCTCACAGCTGCCACTACCCAATGGATTTGACTCAATCCTTATGGTGGTTGAATATTTTTAAAAAATGCCTATCTTTATTAAAAACAGAATAGAAATCTCCTCTGTGGAGTAAGGTAACCTCTTCATCTCTCATGTATTTTCTAAGCATGGAATCCCAGCTGATATTTTCAGAAACAGAGGATTTTTATTTTTTTCTTCCTTTTGGAAAAAAGTGTTTGAAATATTACAGATGAAAAGAAATCTCTTCACAGCTTATTCTCCTGAAAACGATGGTCTTGCAAAACAGGTAAATAATATCCTGGAACAATTTCTCAGGATGTATGTCAGTTATCACCAAGACAACTGGGATACAGGGATCCCTCTTGCTGAATTTTCCTACAAAACCTCCACCCATACTTCTACCAAGAAGTATCCTTTTTTCACCATTTATGGACAAAAACCCAATTCTGACAGCTTAAATGTAGTAGAAAATCAACCTGCCAGTCACTATATTACTAAGATTCACCAAAATCAGAAAAATCTAGGATTTGAATGGGAAAAGTCAATTAAAACCTATAAGAGATATGTGGATCATAAAAAAAGTTATTTTCCTGAATCATTTGCTGTTGAAAAAAAGTTTGGATTTATTCTAAAAATATCAAAACTAAACGTCCAACACATAAGCTCTCAAAAAAATGGCTAGGCCCTTTTTTGATTACAGAAAAGATGGCAAAAATTTGTTCAAGCTTCCACTCCCTTGCCAATGATCCAATACTCATCCAGTGTTCCATTCCTCCTTGAAAAAACATTATACAGACAACTCTTTATTCTCCAGACACCAAAAACCAACTGAACCTGTTAGAATAGATGGGTAAAAGGAATGGGAAGTGTCTCAGATATTGGATTCCAAGATTAAGAGGGGGAAATTAATGTATTTGGTCAACTGGAAAGGCTATCAAGACAATGAGGATTACACTACTTGTGAATATCACTCTAACCTTACCAACTGATATACCTGAATTCAAGATTTTCACAAACTCTATCCTTCAAAACCAAAAAATCTGTAAAATAATTTTAAACAATGATTCTTGTTTCAAAAATCAGGTTTATCCTTTTTTTGTAACGTTTTCTGTTAAAAAGATATATACAAATTTTCTTGAAAATAAAAAAAAAACTCCTAAATATTTTCAAAAAAGAAGTTCTTCCAACTCCTTTACTCTAGAAATCCAAAAATTTACTAGTTTTAGCTTCCTATATTCATAAGGATTAGGTTACCTCACAGAAGTACCAAATTTTAAAGCGTACTAGACGCCAAGGACCTTAATCCTTCTAGCTAGAAGAGGTGATAGAAATTATGGAGTGAAAATAGGATAAAATTCCAGGTATATGATTTTTCTAAAAGGTGTAAATTTATTTATGTATTTATAAAATAAATCCAAATGGAGGGGCCAAGATCTCATTGGGGTTATTTATCCCTCCGGAACACAGTTATATGCCTTTTAAGGAAAATATAGGATAAATTGTGGTGCCTGTGGGGTTTATAAGGATTCCTTTCAAGAAGGGTGTGCATAATTCCCTTGGGGGATGGGTTATGCAAAACCTAAAAAAGGGGTATAAGTCAGTAGGATCACTTACTAGGTCTAGCTCCTTAATTATTCTTGATGAAAAGGACAATATGCAAGGATTCAGGGTTCTGGAATTTGGTACTGGGGAATGCTGAATGTTTGGATGGTGATTTTGGCCAAGAAATAGGCATTCAGGAGTTTTGTTCTATAATTTTATCAGAAATTGGTCCAGGATCACACACCTATTTCTTTTAAGAGTTTGATGGCCTTAAGGAAGAAAATATCTGAAGAAATAATGACTATATGACTAGATGAATGAGTTAGAAATGGCTGGGGGAAGGGCCTTTATATATATTGTTTGTTCCCTTCATGGTACATTCTTTTTACCAGCCAAAGGGGGGTGACCCAGGCTAGTTCTGAGGCCAGGGGAACATCAGTTTGTTGGTGTGAAACCTCTCTATCCACTAAATTAGTATGGAAAGCCCTATTTCATTATACTTGGGGCTTGATACATGTTTCTGTACTCTTAATGACCTCAATTTATTGACCAAAGAGGTAATATCCAATTAATATTTTTAAATATAAGGCATGGATTCCTGAGGCCAGGGGCTTGAAAAAATGCTCTGGGCACCTTATTCTGAAGGATTATTTTGAGTCTGAGGCTCTTCTTTCCATATTGGGGTATTTTGAAGTCACTCTATCCGGCAGTAAGCACCTGGTTGTGACCAGTTACGTCCATTATTCTTTCTAAGAGTTACAGAGGAAGTTTTATAGGTACCTGGCGTCTTGTGAGCCAATTAACACCAAGCTAGGATTCTTTGTGTCATCAGTGTACACTCTCAGGGTTCTACTGTAACTTATGTGTATTCTTTTGGTGTCTAAATCCTATATATAGTTCCCTTTCCAGGGGTCCTGACAACCTTTGGTATATTTTAAAGAGGGTTTCAGGGCCCAATTTTCCAGATTTTTTGCCTGTTTATCCGTTTTCATACTATTTCTCACCACATGGTGGCGCTCTTTGGGCCCCATGTGATGTGGAACAAGGCTGTAGGGTGTAGAGGTGGTACCCTACAGCCCTGTTTCTGTTTGGGAGAGGGTGGGCTGGGCAGTGAGCCGGTTGGTTGCCTTGCGCAATGGCCCAGTAAGTTGCTAGGGGCCTGCGCAAGTTAGTCAGTCAACTACTGGCGGGGCTGGCAGCCTGTAGCAACTGCCACACGCGGTAGTTGCACAACTACCCGCAAGGCTGGTTGGTAGCAACCACCTCAAGCCTGCGCAAGGTAGTCAGGAAACTATTTGCCGGGTTGTTGCTTGAACGCAAGGAACTTGGGCCCTTGTGAGGTAGTCACTTGACTACCTGCAAGGCTGGTTGGTATCAACTGCTTAGAGAATGTGCAAGGTAGTGGGGCAACTACTTGCGGGGTTGTTGCCTATCCACAACCACCTTGGGCCTGCACAAGGTAGTCACTTGACTACTTGCGGGGCTGGGCGTGCCATGGCTCCTGAGAGCTGCGCACCCGGTTTCAAAAGGCATGGGGCTGCGCCAAGGGTTATGGAAAAAATTTTATTTTTTTCCAGAAATACAAAAATGGAAATAATTATGTGTGATGGGTAGGGTATGCAGTAATGTAATGGTTCTACCTGAAAGAAAAGGAAATGGGGGGTGGCGCCTGTGGGTGACCCTACCTAAATTGGCGCCAGGAACCCATTTCTGCAATAGTATTCCGCATTTTCTCATTACTTAAAGTTTTTTTTCTATTTTAATTTTTGTTTTCATATTTCCACATTTTTTCTTATTTTAATTTGGTATTTTGATTATTCAGGGATTAGTCAATTGCCTCTGAATAGTAGACCGCTGACACAATTAAAATATCAGACCAACTAAATATAAAATATCTGATAGTCTCTTTTTTATCTCCAAGCCCTCTTCCTTCTAGTGTCTGAAATTCCAAACTTTTCCTTTCTAATATCACAACCCCATCCTTCTTTTAATCCTTCCTGCGAGTTAAAATTTAAAGATTTAGAATTTTGACTATAAACCTCAAAGGATTTATTCACCTGCTCTTCATTTAAAACTGAATTTTCTCTAAGCCTTTTTCCCATGAAACTAGTTTCCATCATCTGTAATAATCTTTCTTCATTCTCGAACTCCTCAAACCATGCTTCTGAAGCAATTCTTCTATCAGAAATAACTTCTTCCCTGTCAGCTCTCTGATACCAGGAACCTTACAGTCCTTTAGCTACAGAGAGTGATAGAAGATACTGGAATAATCATAATAATAGTATTCCAATGATAAACATGTAAAAATATCAAGAAATGAATATTTTAAGAGCTTGTGAAAGGTTTAATTGGTTTGGTTAGAAGGTTTTTCAATTTTTTATAAAAGAGGGGCCACAGGATTATACTAGTGGGGGTTTTTACAGACAAACAACCTCTCTTCAAGGAGCCTCCTGAGGCAGTTTAAGAACCTTGGAATGAAGATGGGTGCCTTAGAAAGGGCTTATTCCACTGATATGGCTGGGAAAAACAGCAAAATAGAAAAGACAGGAAGGGAAAAACTCACTCTGAGCACTTTTACCACAAAAAATCCTGCAATAATAGGAGGGGTTTCAGAGCAGATGGGGCGGATTTGCTTAACTAACTTCAATGGGTTGATTGTTTTTTGAGAAAAAAATAATAATACTACAGACTAGGTCATAAATCACTTGCTCATTTCTTTTATAAGCACTTGACTTAAAATGAAATGGTGTCTGGTTGATAATAATAATTCCTGGTAAACTGATGGGAAATAATAGGTCCAAAGAGGTCTGTATAAATACCTTTTTGGGGTGACTATGAGCTTCTCAGGGTACGTAGAGAGGGTTCTGCTCTTGGGATGAGGCTGAAAAGCCAGTCAGGGCACAATTAGCACGAACAATTGGTGTTGTTAATCAGCTGACATCAGATCTGCTGGATCTCTGTGCTATTTTAGCCACAGAATCTGTTAATCTGTTATGGCGTAAATGTGATCATTCTGCACTCATCCTTCATTTTTACTATTAATATTTTTTTGAAGTGGACATATGTGGACATTTACTGATTTTCCATCATCTGCTGAGCCCTTAGGTAATTTTAAAAAATTTTTATGATGACTTCTAGTATTGTTTTGTGGTCTTTGAAGATCAGAATAAGTGATTTACGTGGTAATCCTCAGTATTTGGTTTATTATTAAAACAAATAATTAAACTTAGTTTCTTATTAATTGTATTTAAGTTTTATAGTTTTTAGACTATTACTAATGCATATGTCAGGTTATTACATATGCCAGATAACCCTAACTAGGTTGTAGCTATCTTGAGCGGTACCTGTTTGTCAGATTTGTCACAACTAATCCAGGCTTGGGGATAAGTCAATTCAGATGCGCGCGGGGTAGGATCCGCTGCTTGCGTGGAAAAATTAGCTCCGCGCGTGACCTCTGTACATGGGAATGTGTAGCTACGGGTATGTAGGGTTGTGTAAGGATGCGGGGCTACGTGTGGGAATTGTGACATAACACATTCCCATGTGTAACTCCTAAAATATACACAACAATCCAATTCTGAGTGAAATTTAGTTGTAAAACATATATGTGACAATAGATGTGAAATATTGAAATGGCCAAAAAGTGCCATATTGGTGTTGTGGCTTTTGGTCCCTTTTTTCATTTAATTATTTAAAAAAAGAAGGATTTGGATTTCCAGGGTGGGGTCAGTGAGTGACCCTACCTAATTTTGGGTGAGGAATCCATTTAAGCAACAATACTTATGGATTTCTCACTCCTTCTTCAGTCAATTTTACTTTTTGTATTTAATTTTTTCTATCACAATTCTTCTGTTACTTTGACAGGTTGCTCTGTACATAGTAGCAAGGTAACATTCCCCCACTCCAAGATATGTCTATATCTTAAAAAGAATTCCTTGGTCTAATGCCTTCTGCTAGCTCTGTAATTTCTCAAGTGTATGGGTCCATCTGGGAGATTGTGTTCAGGAAACCAATCATCTTTATCAGCTGACTCTCCCTTGTATCTGACTAGGTAGAGTCTAACATATTTTCCGTTTATCCTGTCTTTCTTATACTTAAGGATCTTGCTAAATTTTCCCCTGTCTTTTCCAGATTCTTCTGCAACAGGTATTTCTGGTGAAGGGGTACTTTCTTCCTCCCTTGGGTGCTAGGGTTTGATGAGACTTACTGGGAAGACTGGGTGTTTCCTAGAAAGTCTCATCACTCAAGATTACCTCCACAGAATTTTTAACATGAAGCTTCTTGATAGTGAAAGTTCCTAAAAAAGCTTTTCTGAGCTTCCTGTTACCAGCTAAGTTAGTAAAGTTAGTGGTAGAAACTAAGACTTGATCTCCAATATTGAAATCAGGTTCTTTATGGGTTTTATCTCACCTCTGTTGGTTATACTCAAAAGCATCCTGAAAACACTTAACAGCATGTTTATTGGCTAAATCTATCATGTTCTTGAAATCAAGTGACTTAGGATGGATATTTGTTAGCTGCTGGTGAATGTTATCCTTGGGTAATTTAGGTATCAATCCTCTTTCCAGTATGTAGGGTGCTTCTTCAGTAGTGGAGTGCTTGCTACTGTTGTAAGCCATGTCCACTGAGGGTAAAAGAATAAACCAGTAATGGAAACAACCATCAGAATTCTTATATTCTAGACCAAAGCAACAGAACGTTCTGAGCATATCTTCTAGAGTCTGAATAATTCTTTCAGCTAAACCATCTTTCTGAGGGTGAAAAGCTGTAGAGAAAGCTAAGTTAGTTCCTAGAATTTCATGAAGATTTCTCCAGAACTCAGAGGTAAATTTGGGATTTCTATCACTGATAATAATCTTTGGTACTCCAACATCAGCAATGAGTCTATTCCGGAATAACAAGGCAACTTCAATAGCAGTGTCTTCCTTGTGATTAGGTAGGAAACTTTCTTTCTTTTAGAACCTATCTACTATGACCAGGAATGATTTTTAGGAATAAGCACCTCTTGGGGTTAATCCAGTTAAAAAATGCATATTGATGATTTCCCATCTTTTCTTGGGTTCAGAAATCTTCTGTGGTAGACCAAACGTTTTCCCAGTGGTCCTATTTGACTTCTGACAAGTTTCACAACTGGTAACATATTGGATAGTGGAATCTCTCCAATTGATACACCAAGCAGTTTGTTTGAACTTCTTAGGTCCTATCAGTAGATAAGTGGCTGAAAGAGCAGTTATCATGGCACTCAGCCAGGATATGTTTGATATGGTCTATCTTAGTTAAGACTATGACACTCAAATGCTGATGCCTGTAGGATACTAGACCATCCCATAAGATGAACCTTCCAGCTTTATAATATTTCAGAAGGGAGTCAGGTAGGCTATTAATCAGTCCAGATGGTGGAGAAGTACTTTCCATAATGGTGATTAGAGTCTTCATATCAGAGCTGTAAGCCTCCTTAATAGCGTTGAACAAAGATTCATCCAGTTCACAGATGTGGATTTCTAGAATAGGAGCCCCAATATCAAGTATGTTAATATTAAGTATAGGAAATATATCATTATCCTCTGGGTCATAAGCAGGGTTACTTGGATCATTGGGCAAAGCATTCCTACTCAAGCTATCAGCATTCTGATGTTTAGTACCGGCTTGGTGAACTATGGTCATCTGACCTCTGTAATGTTGTATGGATATCTGCCACATTAACATGTGCCTACTAGGGGTCTTCATGTTCATCAATGTCCTGAAAGCATTGAAGTCAGTAATCACAGTGAACTTGGTGCCTTCCTTTAAAATTTACAGAATGAAGAAAAGGATTGAATTATCAGAAAAATTACAATAAATGGAAAAAAAAGCACAGCACAGCACAAGCAGAGAAGAGAAGTAACCTCAAGAACCAAAAGAGCTTGACAAATCAGTGTGAAGAATATGGAAAAGTCACTTGGGAGACTGTAATTGGAAGACTGCAGAGACTTTGTCTTGAGAATTTTGAGGAGAGTTGGCTCCACTGAGGAGGTGCTTGACCGTCTTTGGAGGATTTGGATCAAAGAGTGAGTTGAGTAGAGGTTGGCCGGTTAGCTGTTGGAGGTTTGAAAATGGAAATGAAGAAGAAAAGAAACAGAAGAAGCTTACTTGACTGAGAGGACCTGAGAGCCCTGAGGAAAACTCAGGATCTCAGTTGAGCAGTACCATTAGTCCTTGAGAAATCCAGATCTGGAGTATTCACACAGTGCGGGGCTTGAAAGAGGCAAGCCAGAAATGCAAACAGAACAGAAGCATGAATGGAGAAGACAAGAAAAACAAGAGACACAACACATAAGAGACACACAACAGTATGAAGTTCAAAGGAAAATATATGAAATTCTGAAACCCTCCCTGGATTTGAACTTCATGGCACATGAAGAAAGGGGAAACATTTAATCAGTGGTAATCTAGAGAGAGCCTTTGTTAGAAAACTGGCACAGTTTTCCTTGGAGGAGGTCTTCTTTAGTTGGATGGCGCCCTTGGCTATTTCTTCCTAAATGAAGTGATGTTGCAGGTTGAGGTGTTTTTATCAGAAGCTTGACTGATTGGCCTGCTGCATGGCCAGTTTGATACAGCCTTTCTTGTCCTTGTGAATTGGAGTTGGAGAGGTTAACTTGCATCCAAAGAATTAAAATAAGAATGTTTGCATCCAGAGAACTTCTTTCACTCCATCACCAACCAAATTGTATTTAGCTTTGGTCATTGAGAGAGAGACCATCACTTGCTTTCTTGATTTCCAGACCATAAGGTTGCCATTCCAAGTAACAACAATTTGGGAGATCAAATGGCGCGTTGAGAGGCATTTGGCCTGATCAGAGTCCACAAAGTCAGTGAGTGGTTTTTTTAGGTTCTCAGAGGTAAATTCAATACCTTTGTTGGTGGTATGCAAGAGGTAGTTCAGCACCTTCAGTGCAGCATTGTAATGTGACAGACCTGGGGCGTTGAGGAACTGAGCCAAGTAGTTGACCGGAAAGGTGACATCTGGTCTGGTGTTGATGCTAATATAATTGAGCTCTCCAATGAGTTTCAGATAATGGAGACCTGAAAAGACAAAAGAAGATTGTTCTTCATTGGTGGCAGGGAGGAGTTTTCTGTGAGGAGAAAATGGAACCGAGTGTTCCTCAAACTTGAGAAGGGGGTATTTGGATGCAGTGGTCTTGATGTGAGTCTCTTGAGAGAGTTTGATTGAACCAGGGGCCGGAGAAATGTAGATTCCTAAGAGAAGGTTGGATTGTTGAAGATACTTCACCTTGAACCAGCTACCAATGAGAGTTGCAAACTTCTTGGGTTTCTTGCTGAATATTGCAATTTCTTTGACATGAATTTAGAGCCAAGTTTCCTTGGAAAAAACATGCAGTGATCACTGTTCATCTTTTGAAGCCGGATTCTAACAGCCAGTTGCTGAGAGTGATGTACCATGCTTGCAGGGCTTGCTTGAGTGCGTACAGCACTTTCTTGAGTTGGAGTTTACTTCATCACATTTGGAGGCGCTGAGATATGAATCTTTTCACCAAGAATTGCGTTTAAAAAGGCTGCTCTTATGTCAAGTTGGTGAAATTTGAGGTTGTTGCAAAGGGCAAAGGAGATGAGCAGTCAAAGCACACTTTTGTTGCCAGTGGGTGCAAAGGTTTTGACAAAGTCAACTCCCTCAAACTGATTGAAACCCTCCGCATAGAGTCTTGCCTTGAACTCCACAATTTCATTTCTTTCATTCCATTTGGTCCTGAAAACCCAAATGCACTTGATCTTTGAGACATTTCTTTCCTCATCCACTTCCTCCCACACATCATAGCTGTTGATGTTTCCCACCTCTTTTTCCATCACATTGATCCATTCAAGTTTTTACTTGCTATTGAGAGCTTGATTGAGCCTTTTTGGATCTTCATAGTCAGCGTCAACCAGTTAAAGCTGTGAGTCTGGCCGTCTGGGATGATTGAGGATATTACCGGTTGATATTTCAAACTCGGGCCTTTCCTGGTTATTCAAAGGAAAGGAATTTGAAGTGTGTTGAAGCCGTTGACTGGGATTTCAGGATTGGATTGCAAGGTAGGGACCTGGTTGGGGTCATGGTTAATGTTTTTGGGATTGGGTGGATCCCACAAGTTAAGGTTGTGTTCAGGTAGGGGGTTTGAGTCGGATGGAGGAGGTTCAGAGCCAGCAAAGTTGTTTTCCAGGAAACATACATTTTCTGTCATGATGAATTTTTTGTTTGAGGGATTGAACAGTTGGTAATTGGAGAATTTGTTAGCAAAGCCAAAAAGAAATCCCTTGAAACCAGATTGAGAAAGCTTAGAACTTCAAAGATGTTTGTGAATGAGGATTACAGAGGTTCAGCCAAAAGGCTTCAGAAACTTGTAGTGGATAGTCCGTTTGTACCAGAATTTGTAGGGAATGAGGTTATTTTTAGAGGAAATGGGGAGCAAATTGAGGGGATTTGTGGCATTGTTGACTGCTTCTCCCCAGAGTCTGCTTGTAAGCTTGGCTTGCAACGTGAGACAGCAAGTTTTTTCAAGAATTGATCTGTTAGCTTTTTCTGAAAGTCCATTTTGTTGTGGATAGTAAGGCAGTGATAGGAGATGATTAATTCCAGCATCCTTGCAGAAGAGCTTGAATTCTTTACCAATGAACTCACCTCCATTGTTGGTCAGAACAACGATGATTTTAGAGTTGTGTTGTATTTCAGCCATTTTGGTGTAGGCTTTGAAAGTGTCTAGGGTTTTGGCTTTTGTTTTGAGTAGGGAAATCAATTTTAACATGGAGAATTGGTCAATGATGGTAAGAAAGTACCGGCTGCCACCAAAAGTAGGCGTAGATAATGGACCAATTGGATCCATGTGGACAGTTTACAAGATGTGTGTGACTGGTTTAAATTGAATTTTGTAAGGTGTCAAGATCATCTTCCTCACTTGGAACGTTTCACAATTTGAGGAATCTGGCAAGTTGGCATTTGGAAAAAGGATCTTCAATTTGGCATTGCTGGCGTGGCCCAGCTTATTGTGAAGGTTGGAGGGAGCTGAAACTGATTAGTGGACTTTGGCTTTCTTACGTTTAAATATCACTCCGCACAGTTCAAGGAGATTTTTCAAAGTAGTCTCAACAAGCTTGAAGCTGTCTAAGGAGATAGAGGATCCAGAGAATCCCACTTTCTTCATGAAAACTTTCTTTGGCTTGATTTGGGACAGAGAGATCAGGAATCAATTGATTTGGGGTACAAGCAGCAAGTTGTTCAGTTTCATTCAAACCCCATCATGGTTGAGAAGGAAGGCTTCGCTGATTTTCACGGCGTTGAGAGGAGTTGTTTCTGGTTCCAATTTTTATGGAAGTTTCTTTGGGATGGTAGATCCAACAAGAATCATTGACAATGTGATGCGAGGCTCCTGAATTGAGTACAGGAATCAGAAAAGGAGAATGGAGAAGTTTGTTTTGCAGATAAATCTGGGCACTGAAGTAGGCAGATGGTTCTTTGGATGACTCCCCTGGTTGAGACGGGTTTGTGTCTGCAAGATGGGCTTTTTCTTGGGAATTTTTGGAAGTTCTGAGATAAGGGTGGATTTTCCAACAACGGCTTTCTGGATGCTCAGCAACAAGGTTGTGTTTATTCTTGGTGCAGGGGTGTTTAGGAGTTTGAGGCCTTCTTGGCTTGGTGTCCAAGGAATTGTAGAGGGCAACTGAGGATTTTTTGCCAGCGGAAACCATTGTGGAACAAGTGGACTCAAGGTGAGTGACTTCTCAAAGCTTGTTCAGAACCTTGGTAGGGTATTTTAGGATGTAATTGTTCAGAAGAATTGAGTCAACTACATGGAAGAACTGTGCAGGCAACTTGGCCAGTATGGTATAGCTAAGGATGTTGGCGGGTACTTCCAGTTGAACGGTAGCTAGTTTTCTTCATGAGCTTACAAAATTCCTGAATTTAGGCTGTGAGATCCCCAGTGAACTGATATTGAATGAATGAAAGCCATATTGGTCCTCTATTGGTGGTTGAAAGAGATGCGTAACTTTCCAATATGGCTTGCAAGATGGGAGTAGGGTTGGATTGGTTGGTTGGATTAATGATGGCATCAAACGCAGTATCTCCTAGGTTTTCAATCAGAAAATCTGCTGCTTCATAACACTTTTCTTTTTGAGCAGTCGTAGTGGGTACAACAGGATCCTTGCCGTCTTCTCCTTTGGTGAATTCAAGGAGCCCTTTCCAATGTAGGTAGCTGCAAATACATATGGCCCAGGAAAAGCAATTGGATTTGTTCAAGATGGGGAGATTACTGCGTTTGGAGTTGTCTTCACTTTCTGACATCTTTATTTTGGTTCTTTGGTAAATCAAAGTTGAGTGAGCAGTTTGGACTGTAAATCTGTAAATTTAACAGACTGAAGAACAGGATTGAATTATCAGAAAAAGTAAGACAAATGGAAAAACAACAGCACAGCACAGCACAAGCAGAGAAGAGAAGTAACCTGAAGAACCAAAAGAGCTTTACAACAGAGCGTGAAGAATATGGAAAAGTCACTTAGGAGACTGTAATTGGGAGACTGCAGAGACTTGATCTTGAGAAAGTTGAGGAGAGTTGGCTTGACTGAGAAGGTGCTTGACGGTCTTTGGAGGATTGGGATCAAAGAGTGAGTTGAGTAGAGGTTGGCGGGTTAGCTGTTGGAGGGTTGACAATGGAAAGGAAGAAGAAAAGAAAAAGAAGAAGCCTAATCAACTAAGAGGACCTGAGAGCCCTGAGGAAAACTCAGGATCTCAGTTGAGGGGTACAAGTAGTCTTTGACAACTCCAGATCTGGAGTATTCACACAGTGCAGGGCTTGAAAGAGGAACACCAGACATGGAAACAGAACAGAAGCATGAATGGAGAAGACAAGAAAAAAAAGAGACGCAACACATAAGAGACACAACACAGTATGAAGTTCAAAGGAAAACTTATGAAATTCTGACACTTCCAAGTAGTAATGGAGTCTCTCCAGAGCCAATACTAAGGAAAGCAATTACATTTGACTTGCACAATACCTTTTCTCAGTGTCTTTAACTTGTCTGGATATGAAGAGTATAGTTTTTTCCACTTGTTTGTTATCCTCTATGAATTCTTGATGTAAAGCAGCCCCTAGCCTATTCATACTGGCATCTATATAGAGCTTGAAAGGTTTAGAATAGTCTGGATGAATCAGTACTGGAGCTGAGGTCATAGCCATCTTGAGTTCCTCATAGTTCTTGACTCTATCATGATTCACTTCAAACAAGGTGGTGTTGTTGCAGATTTCATAAAGAAACTTGGTTAAAAGAGAAAACTTTGGTAAGTACTCCCTATAGAAGCTGCAGAAGCTAATAAAAGATAAAAGTTCAGTTTTATTTGGAGGCATTGGCCTGTTCATCAAGGATGCTATCTTGCTTTGGTCAGTAACTAAAGTTATTCCAGAGACAATGTGTCCTAAGGCTTTGAGTTCTCCATAGTCAAAGTTGCACTTTTTCATTGATACTTTGAATCCCACAGCAGAGATAGTTTTGAGGAATAGCCTTAATTTCTCCATGTGAGTATCCCAATAAGCAGAGTAAATGATAACATCATCAATATACACCATCACCCATCCTTCTCTGATGAATAATCCTAGAACTGTGTCCATCATCCTTTGAAAATGAGAAGGAGAATTTTTGATACCAAAAGGCATCCTAAGATACTCATAAATTACCAAATTACAGATAATTCTCATGAATTTCCGGCTATCACGGCTGATAGGTATTTGGTGAAAACCTTTCAGAATGTCAATAGTAGTGATATATTTAGCCTTTGAGAGGTTATGCAGAGCATGGTAAATCCTTGGAATAGGATAGTAATAATCTTGGGTATATTTATTCAGTATTCTAAACTCTCCAACCATTCTTGACTTATCATTATGCCAGGCTATGATTACTGGGGTAGTAATATCCACTTGTTCATTGTATCCTACTTTCCTTAAGAATGGTAAGTCAACTAAATCCTGGATAAGAGTTTTCAGAGAAGGTCTAGATTTTGGACTAGAAGGGTAAGCAGGTCTCCTGAGGCTAGGTGGGTAAGGAGGTTTAATGGTTAAAGTTAGAATCATTTCATTTCCTTTGATATTACCAATGGGGTGATCCTTGGTACAGAAAGCATTCTGATTTTCAAAGTAAACTTTCAAGATGTCACGTTTTTGTCCATCCTTGAGTAGGGAATTCAAAGCTGCTTGAGAGAAGTATTATTGGTTAAAACTTCCGAAGTGTTTCTCATAGGTTGAATCAGAAGTCTGAGAGTTAACTTGAAATATTTGGAACTTCTTGTTCCAGTCTCCCTCTATAGTAAAGTATTGACCCTTGCTTTGGAATACATCTATACCATACAAGGTAGGAGAATAATTTCCAAGAATAAAGTAATCACATACTCAATTTTGAAGCACTAAAAATTCAATTTTGATTTCAAGTGATCCTTTACAGTGAAGGAGTATGATATCAGAGGCCATACTCCAATGACATTGAGAGAAGAATTACAACTACTAAACTTAGCCTGAGGTACTGGTAATAGTTTCAGCCTCCAATTTGGGTCTTGTTTGTCCAAATAAGTTGAAAAAACACAAGAGCAGAAAGCTCCACTGTCCAAAAGTAAATTAACAGGGGAACCTTGGATCAAACCAGTAGTGTAGCATATTTTTCCAGAAGTGTAACTTTTACCAGCAGAAGGTTTCAGATTCAAAGCCTTAGCCTCAGAGACATAGAGAATCTTCATTTTAGAATTCCATTTTTGAGGTAAGTTGGAATACTCATTGACAGAGTTTATTTCCAGGGAGGACTCTATACTTCCTTCAATAACATTGATGTGGTTAGTGATCATTAAATCACACTCAGAGAGGGATCCATCAGTATTATCAAGTTGAAGGTCAGGATTGTCATACTCTTCTCCTTCAATAGGATTAATTCTTCTCCTGGGATGAGGACAGTCAGGTCTAACATGTACTGTTTGGTTGCAGTTCCAACATACCTTTTCCTTGGAATCTGAAGTCTTCTTGACTTCCAAGGTGGTTGGATTAGCAGCAGGGGAATCTTTAGTTTTGTTAGTTTATTCTTCTCTTTTAACACCATTTTGTTTCCTGGGGAGTCTTTTAATTCTTTTGTCAATACCATTCATGTCAATGGTTTCTTCCAATATACCTATCAAGGTAGAGAGCCCTATGGTCACGGGTTTGAGCCCCCTCATTGCACTCGCGACTTGAGTCCTTGCGCGCATGGGTCCCTCTGGGAAAAGATGCATAGGATGGTGCTCTGCGGGTTGCTTGGTTGTTGCGCCTGTTTGTATTCATAGCGCAAAAAGGTATAAGACTTTGTTGAAATTTTTGAAGAAAACTTAAAAAAATGTAAAAAAATAATAATTTTTGATTTTTTATATTTTTATATTTTTTTTATATATATTTTGACTTACTTCTAATCAAATTTAAAGGTACCAACACTTGGTTTGGCTCACTACCATCCTCGGGGGGTATTCCAATGGGGTCTGAATGGGTTCCAATCAGATCTTGGGATAAATCCAAGGGCAAGTCCAAGGGCAAACTGTCTTGGACATCCTCCAGAAGATCCTGTTCAATAAGGTCACCAAACACAAAATCCATTAAGAAGGATAAAACAATAAAAAAATTTAAGTTAATTTTTTTTGTAATTTTTTATGTGGTAAGATGATATTTAAAAAGAAAATAATTTTTAATCTCACTTCTGTTATTTTTGGATTTTTCTTTATCTTCTGGGTTGTTTATATTATAAATATAAAGCTTCCTTTGATAAATTTTCCACTCCTTATGTTTCCTCAATCAATAATTAAAATTGATAATTCTTTCTAACTCAAGCTCCTTTTATTTCAAAGCTTGTTGCTTATAAGAAAGAAGCTTTTCCTTTTGTTCCTGAGGAATTATAATGATACGCACAAATTTACGTATTTTTTCTTCTTTTTACTGTTTAAGAAGGTTCAAATGATAATTGATCAATTCTCCGTTGGTCTTAAGATCCACTAGAGAAATACAGAATCAAAAATATATGTTATAAGTATTTGAACTTATTTTTTTTTAAAAATAAACAGATTTGTGCAAGGAATAAATGATGAAAAATTAGTTATTTAAGAATGATTCCCAGCCAGACCCCCAGTTTTTAGCTCTCTGATACCAGGAAAATTGAAGTCTCTTAGCTACAGAGAGTGATAGAAGATACTGGAATAATAATAATAATAGTATTCCAATGATAAACATGTAAAAAGCTCAAACAATGGATATTCTCAGAGGTGGTGAAAGTTATAATTGGTTTTGTTAAAAGGGTTTTCAATTTTTTCTAAAAGAGGGGCCACAGTATTAAACTACTGGGGGTCTTTACAGGCAAAGAACCTCTCTTCAAGGGGCCTCCTTAGGCAGTTTAAGAACCTTGGAATGAAGATGGGTGCCTTAGAAAGGGCTTATTTCACTGATATTGCTGGGAAAAACATCAAAATAGACAAGACAGGAATGGAAACACTCACTCTGAGCACTTTTACCACAAAAAATACTGCAATAATAGGAGGGGTTTCAGAGCAGATGGGGCGGATTTGCTTGACTAACTTCAATGGGCTGATTGGTTGTTGAGCAATAAATAATAATACTACAGAATAGTTCATAAATCACTTGCTTATCACTTTTATAAGCACTTGAATTACAATGGCATGGTGTCTGATTGATAATAATAATTCCTGGTAAACCAATGGGGAATGATAGTTCCAAAGAGGTCTGTGTAAATACCTTTTTGGGGTAACTATGAGCTTCTCAGGGTACGTAGAGAGGGTTCTGCTCTTGGGCTAAAGCTTGAAAGCCAGTCAGGGCAAAATTAGCACGACCACTTGGTGTTGTTAATCAGCTGACATCAGATCTGCTGGATTTCTGTGCTATTTTAGCCACAGAATATGTTAATCTGTTATGGTGTAAATGTGATCATTCTGCACTCATCCTTCATTTTTAATATTAATATTGTTTTAAAGTGGACATATGTGGACAGTTACTGATTTTCCATCATCTTCTGAGCAGGTAGGTAATTTTTCATAATTTTTATGATGACTTGTAGTACTGTTTTGTGGTCTTTGAAGATCAGGATAAGTGATTTGCGTGCTAATCCTCAGTATTTGGTTTATTATTAAAATAAATACTTAAAATTAGTTTCTTGTTAATTTTATTTAAGTTTTATAGTTTTCAGACTATTAATAATGCATATTTCAGGTTATTACATATGCTAGCTAACCCTAACTAGGTTGTAGCTATCTTGAGTGGTACCCGGTTGCCAGATTTGTCACAACTGATCCAGGCTTGGGGATAAGTTAATTCAGATGCGCGCAGGGAAGGATCCGCTGGGTGTGTGGCAAAATTCGCTCCGCGCGTGATCTCTGTACGCAGGAATGTGTAGCTAAGGGTACATAGGGTTATGTAAGGATGCCGGGCTGCGTGCGGGAATTGTGACATAACACATTTCCATGTGTAACTCCTAAAATATACACAATACTCCAATTCTGAGTGAAATTTAGTTGTAAAACCTATGTGCAAAAATAGATGCGGAATATTTAAATGGCCAAAAAGTGCCATATTGGTTTCGTGGCTTTTGGTCCCTTTTTTCATTTAATTATTTAAAAATAGAAGGAGTTGAATTTCCAGGGTGGAGTCAGGGAGTGACCCTACCTAATTTTGGGTGAGGAATCCATTTCCTCAATTTGTTCTATGGATTCCCCACTCCTTCTTCAGTCAATTTTACTTGTCTTATTTAATTTTTTCTATAAAATTTCTTCTGTTACTTTGACAGGTTGCCGTGTACATAGTAGCAAGCTGAAATTCCCCTATTCTTTTTCCAATCTATTTCTTCTTATCCCTTCTGTCTTCAAAAACCTTCATTTTTACCTCTAACAGCTTCATTTTCTTCCTAAGATCTTCTATTTCCAAGCATTAATCTGATCAGCACCCTTCTTTGATGATTACTACCTCCTCTTTCCTTCCTTTTAATTTTCCTACTTTTATTTCCCTCTAGTTATTTCTTGCTTCATCCTCTGGTACATCCCTAAGTTACATCTCAAGACTAACTTTAGTGTCCAAATCCTCTTTGATGCTTTGACAGTTTGGTTCTATGCTTCAAAAGCTTACTTTGACAGAGTGTTCTCAAGATTCAAGGACTTGCAGCGCCAAATGTGTACTTAAACAAAGTTTTTTACTGGTTTGAAAACCTTCTTTGATGGTTTTATCAACAAATTTAACAGTTAAAAAGGTTCCTTTGAAGGGTTTTATGGCGTCTATTACATTTCTATTTGTAACCCTCTTTGCCAGAAATTTGCTGACTTCCTTGTCTGAATGTATGAGAGGAGTCCAATGTCTAATAAAATCCTTCACTCATTCTTTTTTGCCAAATCTTGAAGGACCATCTAGCACCAATTGATAGGTTTGAAAAAAGTTTTCCCTCTTTGCCTGGATCTTCTGTAACATTTCCTGCATCAACAAAACTGCCAACCACTCATTAGTACCTGAAACCTTTTTTTTTTTTTTAAAAAAAACCCTGTCTCAACTTACCCAATGAATCATCCAGTCTAGAAGAATATCCCAATGTCATGGAATTGTTTTCAGGAGCCTCCTTAGCCTCAAAAGGCTGGATCTTCTCCACCAACCACAGAGCTTTCCTCAATCCACAATCCCTTCCATATTGACAAAAACTTTGCATTTTTCTAAATTATGCTTGATGCTTGTGGTCAAAATCCTCTCCATCTTCTTGCATCTCTCACAACTGGGGAAGTTTTGTTGAACTGGATAATAGTTATTAGTTTTTTACATGGAAAAGTTTGGTGTAGAGGATCTGTTATGGAAGGATAAAGACGGTAGTGGGGTGGATGGTGGTGATGGGTGTGGATATGGAGAAGGAAATCCTAGGTCAGACATGGCTGAAGGGAAAAAGACTAGATTGCAACTTGAACCTGCTCTTTATATGTTCATCAGGAGATGTCCTCCTTGCCACCAGGGGGTTACTGTCATACTGAAACCTAACTAAGTCTACCCTAAGCAAGCTCAGTCTAACCCTCAGTCCTAGTCTACTTTCCATGGAGCTTCAAAATCAGGGCTCAGGATACTTATATTGGTGTATCTCCAGTAACTACATATTCTCAGGATCTTCATGCAGTAAATATCTAAATATAGTCTAACCTCTAACAAAATGCAGGTAGACTCCATAATCTTGCACAAACTTAATCTCCCAGGTCTGCATATCCTCTAAACTTACTCACCTGTCTAACCCATTCTTCAGCATTTTGTATCATTTGGGAATCATTATGTACACCTTCTTGCAGATTTTATCCTATAATCTTTCTGCTTAGTACATATTTTCATGAACTTAATGTATAATGTACATCTTCCAACTTTAAATTCCCAACTTAGACAGCCCATACCTGCAAACTTGCACCAATTTAGTAGAAAACCTATCCCTATTTATGAGCATACCTGATCAGCCATCTCTGTTACCTTGAATCCTCCCTTGTCATTAAATATGTAGTCTGACACCCAACCAACTTTACCTCTGTTGAAGCTCCAGCACTTGTCTATTTAAACTGGCCCCCTCTTCCTCCTTCCTGATTTTTTGCCAAGAAGTCAGTTTACTACTTCTTACTAGGAAATCCATCCCAGAAAGTTTCATCCAGCAACTTACCTGAATTAACTCCGACTTTGCTCCTTGTAGCATCTTCCAGTAAACTTTCCCCCAAGCCTACCTAAGGTAGAGTCCCCTTGTACAAAGCCCTGCTTGAATTTCAGCAGCTGATGTGACAGGCACAAGAGAACAGGTATTTGAAAATAAATTAATGACACAGAAAAGAAAACAAGTGCATGAGAAAAAGGGAAACAATTTAGGGAAAGCTTTTACAGACAGTTTCTGAAAGGAGTAATGAAAAAGAAAAGATAGAAAATATGAGAAAAATAAATGTAGAGATAGAGGAGAAATTCATTGAGCAATACTTAAAACGGATGGAGTGAGGGGTTTTGGATGTAGGTTGGGGAAACGCTTTCTGGTAGAGCGCGCCAAAAGATGACAATAAGAATGGTGAAAAAGGTAGATCAATTATTAGGAGGAATATCTATAAATCTAAAGAAATTAAGTTTACAATGCATCAGTTTTGTGTTTTTTCTTCGACCAGTTTTGATTGAGATTATTGTTCTGTTGAGTATTCTGAGATAGGGATTGCATGCCAAAATTTATATACTTGAGAGTTGATTCTGCTTGGTTTTGCAAGCTCCTTTATCATTTTCTCTGATTCCAATTCCAGAGATGTTATTCCTCAACAAAGGACTGTTCAGTTAAGAGTAAGTCAGGGGGTTTAAGATTGAAGGTGATTAATCCCAAGATTTCTTTGGTCTGCCCCACAATCAAAGCTTTATTTTGAAACTCTTGGGGGCTGGTGCTTCCTGGTAATTGAGTGGAGAATTTTCAGATTCCATTCTCAGGTCATGGTGAAAACATCACCATAGAGTTCTCCATAGAGGTTGGTTGAGGGTGGCCATCAGATTAAAGCAGATAAGTTGGAAAAAGGAACTGGTAAGGCTGAGTTCAGTGAATATCTTCACTCTGAGAAATCCAATTGCCATAACATAGGCATAAAAAAAAACAAAGGATGATAGCATAACAGAGGGGAATCAAGAATGTTGGATGGATAACTAGTTGAGAACCAGAGTGAATGAATAACCTTGAGTAGGAATTTTCAAATCTCTGATTGTTTTCTTCCTGATCAATATGAATCTTGAATGGTGTGTTTCAGTAGATTAAGAACTGGTGTAAAATTGCTTTTAGGATAATTGATGGAATTGGGTAGTTGGTGTCAACGGGTGCAACTTAAAATAGAAATCAATTCTCTGTTGTTGTCATTCAGATCAAATAAATTTGGAGAATACCAATGGATTCAAGTTTTTTGTTTTCACCATGATATGTTGCCGGAATGGAAAGAGTAATGCAGCAACAGATCAACATTGATTCTGGGGGTCAAAAAAACCTTGTGGCTTGGAAAGGTGATTGATGTAAAAAGACCTATAAATGATGATGGTAAGTATAAAGTGTATAAAGTGTAAGAAATCAGATGGCTAAATACCAGAACCACTTATATTTCAAATAAGAAGAGATAAGAAATTTTTAGCTCAGTGAGCAATAGGTGGAGAAAGTATGAGAATCTTAACCAATAGGAATGAGAATGATATCCATTGAAATCTCAGCACAAAATTGGATCCAACATCTTAAAGAAGACAGGCCTGGAAGGAGTAATTGATGAATGGTAAGCTTAATCTAGGTTTTTTCTAATACAGGAGCAAGGATGTGATCATACTTGCTGACATTGATCTTCAGGGCTGTAACAAAGTGACCTTGACACTGTTGATTGACTCAAATGGGGTGATCTGTTGATCCCGAGTGTCAGTTAAGGTCTAGACCATGAAGCACCTTGAATCACATTTACCAGATTTTAGTCCTTCATGGTTATTGCCAATGAGTCCTAGATAGAGATTAGGATTAATGTTGAGGATGGATTGAGTGAATGTATGATGAGACAATGAGAGAAGAGTAGATCAATGATTAACAGATGAGTCAACCTGAGTGTATTTTTCTTCACTGTTATCACAAGCCAGAGTGTTGGAGAGCGTGTGCTCAGATGCTGGCTCATGCAGTGTTGGAGTATCTCCACCGCTTTCATGATGTTGAGGACTTCAATCTTGTACAATACAGTATACTCAACATAAAGAGTTGAAGAGACTGAAGTCAAGTTGAAGAGTTCTGAGTTCAAGGGGTGCAATAGAGGATGATTCAAGGAATTTTTGCTGATGTGGGGTGTGAATGGGTGCTTTTTATGCAATGGATGGTGGATGGATGATGATGCATAAATGGCAGATTTTATGTTTGAAATCCCCAATTTTGAAATACATCATTTAGGTGGTATGATTATATCATAAACTTGCCATTAAAATGGTGGGTTTGGTCATAAATTGGCGGGTTTCTGATTGTGGTTTTCTAACTCTGATACACCCCATCATATTTATATTTTTTATATATTTATATTTTTTTGATTTTTTCTTTTTTTTAAATGAAATTGGTTTTTATTATGTTCCTATTATTTTTTGTTTCTGTAAATAAAGTGGGAAGTGTATCTATAGAAGTTGATTAGAGAACCCTTCATTCATTTGATATTTTAATTATTTTTTATTTAGTTTTTTGATCACTTTTTCAAATTTTTCTTCCTTTCTTTTCTTTCTTTCTTGATTTTTTATATGGGTTCAAATTTTTAAAAATTGTATTTATTTCTTTATTTTTTTATTTATATGTTACATTTATTTTTTTATGTTGCATTTATTTTTTTATGTTGCATTTATTTATATATATTGTATTTATTAATTTATATTTTACATATTTATTTCTATTTTATTTATTTATTTCCATTGTATTCATTTATTTCTATTTTATTCATTTATTTCTGTTGTATTTATTTATTTCTATTCTATTTATTCATTTATATTTTATTTATTTATTTATATTGTAATTATATATTAATAAAGTAATTGTTCATTTATATTGTAATTATCCATTAATATTGTCATTATTTATTTATATTTTAATTAATTATTTATATTTTAATTAATTATTTATATTTTAATTAATTACTTATATTTAATTTTTAATTTAGGGTGTTATATATTTCACAACCCCAATTGGTTTTGCATGGTTTTTACATCCTCACAACATCCCACAACGTCCCCAATGCATGTGGTAATTCTTTATTTAACAAAGTTTGGAGGGGTGGTCAAAAAAAATAAAGGCCTCTAAAAACGCATCTAAAAACTGGGTAAAACAGAGATGAGAGTTTTTGGCCAATTTAAAGGCCTTCAAAATCAAACTCCAAAAATTGAAAAAAAAAACGCTTAACATCTCAAATCTTTTGACATTTTTGAAATTGTATTGTCATGATTTTGAAAAATTCAGAAAGTTTGAAAATACAAGATGCAATTCAAATACAAGTTCTTTAGATTTTCACAACTTCAGTTTCCTGGCGTAAAAAGGGATCAACACCAAAAATAAGACATTCTTTTCAATTTTTTTCCCTTACCTTTCCAACAGATTTTCCAGATTTTGAGATTTTAATCTTTCAGTGGGCATCACAAAGGTCACGAATAAATTATTTAAGAATGTTTTTAGATTTTCTTTTCCCAAAAATATCATAATTAAAAACACACAAGTGGCGTTTTCTGCTATAAATCATTGAGTCAATAATCAACAGAAAAAAAATTAGGAAAATTTCAGCATGAAAAAAAAATAATTAAATCAATATCAATTTTTACTAATTTCTTTCTTTGATTAGACATTTTAGGAGTAAAAAAAAACTTAAAAGAAAGCTTCAAGTTATTATGAATCAAATCTTCCCATTTTTGTGATTCCTTTCTAGCAAAAGCCTTCAAAAGTGGATCTAATTGGAGATCTGGCCACAGGTCAGAATTGTAGTGGAAAGAAACTTTGTGCTGGAAATATTTCAAAATAATCAAACATATGTGAGATGTTTAAGAATTGGCAGTTTTCAATACACAACACAAAACAGAAAATTCCTGTTATTTTTGTAGATGCATTGATTTTTTTAGGTAAATAATTGATCCTGAAAGTTGCCAAATATTTTTTTTTTACCTTTCTCATTCCCACTAAAAGACTGAAATCTCAAACTTTGGAAAATTTTTTGGAAAGGTAAGGAAAAAGAAAATTGAAAATAATGTGTTATTTTTAATCTTAATCCCATTTTCTGGTTGGAAAATGAAGTACTCATAATCTAAAAGCGTTTAATATGACCTGCGTATAATATTTGGAAACTTTATGTTTCATCAAACTTTCCAGAATAAGAAAAAAAAAATTTTTCAAAATGTCAAAAGATTTGAGACATAAAGCAGGGGGTATTTTGAGTGTAATTTTGAAGGCCTTTGAATTGGCCTCAAACTGTCACATTTCTTCAAAAGAGCTTTTGAATTCCTTTCTAGGGGCCTGTATTATGTTTTTTTTCTGACCACCCCACTAAAATACCTCAAATCAAGGATTACTGGGTGGTTTGGGGAAATTGTGGGACATTGTGGGGTTTTCAAAGCCTTTCACAAACAAGGATTTGGGGTGTGAAAATAAAAGAGAATCTCTAGAAGCATTGGTAAATTAAAGATGCTTCTTTTGAGCTTACAAACCCATCTGCTTTGTTTAGCAAACCAAATTGCTGCGCCATCCAGCATCATTGGAAAAAACAAAGGTAAATGAGATTTCCCTCATGTGAAACCCATCACCTGCACCATCTAAAAGGGACCATAATGAGAGCGCCAGAGTCTGTTTTCAAGTTGTGCCCACTATTTCCCAGTTTCACAGTTGGTAAACTGTTCCAGATGTAGAAACTCAGCAAGCCAATTTACCAACACATTTCAAATAGAAACTGCCATAGCAACACTGCTGGAGGTTTTTTTTGGGCCTCCTGTTGGTAAATTTACCTCCACACACCATTCAAAAAAGGTCCTGGTGATTCTCTAACATCCTTTATTTATAGTGAATTAATTTTCTCATGGGCTGTGTTATAATTATGGCCAGAAATTAGCTTAGGTAAATGATCAGTATTTAAAGCAAAAGAAATGCTGGAAACCTTGTGTCAATAATTGCTAATGGGATCTCACAACGGGGCAATTTGTTGGATGATATTGGCAATGAATTCAATTGGATGATGAATGGATGATGAAAAACAGAAGGGAGAAGAGCTCCTTAAGTACAAAAGATTGGCCTCTTGTGAGCCCATGATACAAAAATCCAAAAGGCAAATTTTCCGCTCCAAAAGAGCTCCACAGGCTCTACAGGCCTTGTTACTTGGATTGGGCTACATCAGCCCACATGGCATCAGTCCCTGTACCCTTACAACCAGCCTATTCCAGTTGTTTCTGGTTTTTCCACCTCAATGGGGCTGAATCAGCCCCTGTGCTGTTCAAACCCCTGGCCGGTTGTCTGTTACAACCGGCCCTGTTACCTCACATGCTGGCTGGTTGCCTGATGCAACCATTCCCCTGGCCATACAAATGGCCAGGTGGGACCCAGGACACACCTGGGTCTGGTCTCAGACACACATTGGGGGGGGGGGGGGGTGTAACCAGCAGACATGCCACCCCCCCTCTTTCACTCAAATCCCTGGAGGGGGCGGTCAAATCCCCCTACCAGGGGCCCTGGAGGTTGATACCCCCAGGGCATCATCAAGGTAGGTGGGCTGGGGGGTGGTCAAATCCCCTCCAGCCCGTCTCTCCTCCCCCTTGGTAAAGGTGGGGGGGGGGGGGGGAAGAGAGCCCCTTTGATGGTGGGGGGGGTGGTCAATTCCCCCCCACTGCCGGTTTCCTTGCTGCAACCGGCCCAGTCACCACATTTGGTGGGGGGGGGGGGGTGATCAGGTCCTCCCCACCCTTACCGGTTGCTGGCTGGTTCAACCCAGCAAGCCCTCCCTCCTCCTCCTCGCAATGGAAAGCAAGGGGAGGGGGAGGAGCCAGGGCCATTGGCCCCAGCTCCTTGGCGGCCACCCAGCTTGGCAGCTGCAACCGGCTTGACAGCCGCAAACGGGGTAGGGGGATTGCATTTTAAGTCCCTCTTCCCCCTACAACAACCCCGCGTGGGCCATGGGGCCCCATAAACGGGCTGTCAGCAAAAACAGAGGCCCCAAAGGGGCCGCAACACGGGCAACAGCCCCAAATGGGCTGAAACACGGGCGGGGGCCCCAATGGGCTGCCCCCAAGCCCAAAAAGTGAGTTTAACATACTTTGGCAGGCCAGCCTGTCTGTCCAAGTATGTCCAAAAGAAACCTTGGGTGCAATTATGGCCATACAAGCCCATCTTGCTGTATTTGCCCATATACCCCACCAGGCACATTAGGGCCCGTGTACCAATAGGCCTGGTTCACACTTTTTGAGGCCAGTTTCCCCAAATCCATGACATCCACACAGGCACGTATGGTCCATGTGTGTGTCCAATGGGCCATAGAGGCCCACATGTGCATTCCATTTGTGTTAAACTCATACATAGCACACGCGTAAGTGCATATGTATTTTAACACACCCCCTTAATCCAAAAGGGGTAACATTTGCATATTATTC